>BPQB01000089.1:0-124858 GCA_019973155.2 Phanerochaete sordida
TGATCTATACCGGTACAGACTTTATGGCGGCGGGTCTGGATGGTCCAGACAAGGGGGTAGTGTCCAGCGGTTTGAGTGGTACAGACCGGTCTGGGCGCCCTACGCCACCAGGCTTTTTTCCAGATGCTGCTTGAGCTTGCGTGGTCTTGATGCGCATTCCCGTGGATCTGCGCAAGCTATCGATGGAAGGTAGAGTTAGAATCATCGACTACCAGAGCGTGTATTCCCACTCACGACGAGAGCTGGTTTCACCCCTTGCCGCAATAGAGCGGCAATTCTCTCACGAGTCTCCTCAGGGATGCGCGTGAAGCGGAGGTTGGCGTCCGAAATGTCGTGCGAGTGCTCGGCGGTGTACTTTCCTCGTATAGCAGTCGTTCCAGGGTAGGTCTTGATCACAAGTCTTGCGGTGCAGCCACCAGAGAGCTTTTTCGTGTCAATCTTCAATTTTCGTTCGGTCTTCTTCGTGTAGGCCTTCTTGCCGCCTGTCAAGTTCCGCGCGCACACGTAGGTCGTCCTCCGCAGCCAGAATTGCTCAGCGCTTCCCCGCGCCTTTTCGGTCTTGTGCCGGCGGAATTCAATGGTCTTCTGCTTCTCCTCTTCGCATTTCCACGTGTTGAATGCCTGCTCCGAAGGCCATAGGAGCGGGTACCTATCAGGAGAGGCATCAAGAGCGAAGCTCCCACGCTGATTGAACGTCGGACTGGGTCCCTCTTCGCTCTCCGAGTGCGAGGGTGTCGATTCAGGTAATTCTGGCCGAGATGAAGCAGCAGGAGATGGGCACGGCGGAGACATTCTGGCAGCTGAGAGGGGTGTATGCACACAGGGGGATGGGGAAGGAAATCAACATATGTATTTGTGGGCCACCGCAGGGTACAGAGAGACAAAGAGGCTGCAGGACATGCCGCGTCGCGTCAAGGGCCACAGTCCGGCGCCGGGCCAAAGACCGGGCGCTTCGGCGGCGGCGGCGGCGATCTGGATCGGGGCGATCGGTCTGGTGGCGGAACTTCAAGAGTGGCCACTGCGGGGCGGGTGAGCTCGATATGGCAGGTCGGCACCCAGGGGGCTGCGTACCGGCGCCGACGACGCGCCCCGCAGGCTCCCCGCGGGGCTGAGCATCATGACCTGTTTTGGCTGCTGCGTCCGGTCCTCGACGCGGTGCCGGCCGACGCTGAAGCCGTTTGCGCGGCAGGTGATCGTGTATCTTCCGTCGCGCAACATGGCGGGCGTGGGCAGGAGGCGAAGGGCGGCGACGACGCTGCTGCCCCAGGTGGCTTGCTTATATGCTGCTGCCGCACCCCAGCCTGAGCGGACGCTGGGCATACCAGTCCGGGGCCGGCATGCGCGAAAGTTGGTATATGCGCGGTCGATTGCCGGCGTTCTTGATGTGGCGTTGACCAAAACGAGACTGCTTCCCGACCTCTGACAGGGTACTTCTCGTAGCTCGTGATTCATTGCACTTGTGGCGGACGACATAGAGGGGCTCAGATCTCAGAATTTGCGCGCGAACACCAAAAGATAACATCCCAGCTCGACCACAATCCGCTCTTCGCCTCCGAACACATACAGTTATGCCGGTGTTAGGATCCAGATATCCATCACAAGTCAGAAACAGGCTCGATGCGGAAGACCTGGGTCGGAGGGTGGGCGGGGTCAAGAGGGCGAAGTTCGACCTGGCGATATACGCGGATCAGTGACGGGCACCGAAGGGCATGTCCTTCACGCGCACCTGGTTGGTTTCGCCGTCGGAGGGAACAGTCCAGCACACGCTGCGATCAGGCTTCGTCACACTGTCCGGAGACTTAGCTGAACAGGATATCTGCAAGCCATTTTCACACTCACACGAAACAGCACTCGCCCGCCTGCGGGCACCGCTCGATGCGCCACTTTTCTGCCTGTTCCTCCATCATGAGGTGCGCATACAAGCGGCCGTCGACGTCGCCAGCGGTGCCGCCGGCGGTCCTCATCGTGTACGTCTCCCCGCCGCTCTCCTCGATCGTCCACTGCGCAGAATCGGTCACAAACGCGTGCGCAACTCGAATCCTCCGGACTCACGGGCGCGATGCTGCTGCACAGCGCGTCGTCGCTGGGCTCCATGGCCATGACGCGCTTCGGGAGGAGCGAGCGGTCTTCGATGGGGTGGCGGCCGATCTTGAGGTTGTGCGACAGGCTCGTGATAGTGTAGAGGCCGTTTGCGAGAGACATGATATGCGACTTCGTTGAAAGCTGCGAATCGAGGGGACGGTGGAGGTGGTGAACTGTTCTTGCGGACGTCTGGGCTATTATATGTGCAGACTACGCATCGCGAAAATGATTCAGCGGGGCCTCAGAGGCGCGATGCGGTGCGCAGTGGTGACTGGCGAGAGTGCTCTCCACTGGCGTCGGTATAGGTCGGTATCGATGCATCCACTGCTATAGCGTTTATCAGTGCAAATTCGCCTGCAGCACGAGTCATCGTACGTACCCAAAGATCCTATAGTGGAGCCAGCTGTTCTGCAGTGTCCTCGTGGGCTGCCGCATTTGGTGCATAGCATTCCGAGGCGTAGTGCGGGAGGATTGCAAGTCGCACGCTTTGACAAGGCGACACTACTACGTCGTAAATTGCGCTCCATCGGCTGGTCGAGGGACCGTTTGGCTGTGCCTGACCTGTAGATGACTGCGAGTCGGATGTCTTCGTGACCGTTGTTGGTGACGCGGGCACACATCAAAGTCTTGAAAGCGGGCAGATAATGATACAATTATGGTCATTTACTGATACATACTGTCGGCCGTGAAGAGCTCGGGGCGGAACAACGTCTCAGCGCCCTCGAGAACCATGCACTCGACGCGTCTTGCACCTCCAGCTACGCGTCCGCTATAGTCAATTACTCAGCTAAGTGGACAGAGCAGAGGAGAAGGACCACGCACCTCGCCTCGGCCGTCACCACCTCCTTCTCCCTCGGATAGCGATACAACGGCGTGAACTCCATGCGCGCCGCCATCGTCGGCTGCAACAGTATGCTATCAGCGCTGTACACCACGCCATATACATCCGCACGTACGTGGAAGTCCTCCGGCAGCGCAACCTCGTGCACGTCACACCCGACGCACGCGCCCTCCGCGGCATTCCACCGGCTGTGCAGCCCGAGAAGCGTAGCCTTGAGTTTCTCGCGGTCGAGCGCGTGCGCGCCGACGAAGCCGTGCGCTTCGGGCGCGAAGAGCGCGTCGAACGCCGCGCTGAACTCGTCCGGCGGCGGCGGGCCCGCGGGCAGTAGGGGGCTCGCGTCGGGCGCCGCGGGGTGCGGCGCGGCGAGCAGCGTGGTCAGCGCGCTGGCGAGCCAGGTGGATTCGATGTTTGTGGGATGGTCGGTCATAGTGGTCTTGTGTTGTGTGTGTTTAAATTTGAGGGAGCGGGGGCGGGGTGGGCTTATATGCGTGGGAGGTCGAGCACCGTCGGCCGGGCCAGGAGTCTGCGGTTGGCTAGAGTGCGGTCGCCAATGCAGCTTGGCACGGATCTCTTGGAAGGGTGACCTCGGAACGAGAGGCATCCTAGGCGGGCACCTGATGGGCGTGAATCGCGCCTCCTATCCACTCTGCGCCTGGAGCAAACGAAGAAACGGCCTAGAACGTGGCCAGCCGGGGAGCTGCGACTGTACAGGCGAGAGTCGGAAGAGGCTTGTGGATGGTGTCGGGGAGAGACGGCATGGCGACGAGCGTAGTGCAGATCGCAGATGGACGTCCGAGAGTTGGTTTCGCCTCGCCAGGATCTGTGATGTAGGATCCAGATGGCGCATCACCGACAGCCGCCACAAAGTGATGCGTACTTCCTGTTCTGGATATTGGGCGGGGCCGCTCCCCGTGTTCCCAGTCGCGGAGCACCACAGATCCGAGAGCCCTGAGAGACGGATCTCAGAGTGGTGAAAGTGTTGAAGGCTATCAATGCCAAGAGATGGATCCCTCCCGAGCCGGGATGCTGTAAAGAACCCAAACTTACAGGCAAGGACTTAGCCTCTGGCCTTGTATGCACGGAGTTGGGCCACATAAAACTCACGTAAATCGCATATTCTCTCATATCTCTAGCTAACGATTGTCAAACCTAGCCGCAGTCATCGCCAATGTGCTTCGCTTGACAGAATATGCATCTGGCTTCAGCGCACGGCGCGGAACACGTACAACCTTGCTGTCAACTTGAAAATGCGAAGAGATACAGTACTTGCGCTCGGGCCGCTCTTGTGAGCTGACGCATACGTAAAGCATCTGATGCGAAAAGCGCAGCGAGAATGCCAACACTTCCGTGAAAGCTAATATTCAGCGACTCGCTGAGTGTCACCGGAGGCCGAACATCCGTCGTCCGAGCTCGATCGGGATGTGGAATGAGAACTCCGTGAACACGACATATCAGCGATAGCAATACCGGGGAGACACCAATTTTGCCATGAACATCCGGCCCATTCACGAAGTCTGAAGCTGTGATATCGGTCATGGGTTTACGGCACCGAATAGCGCACCATGAGCGCGAATTTCGTCAATGCGCCGTGAACTCTAGGACGGGTTCCGAATGAGAACGCAAGCACGCTCAGCCATGCGCACGGATGAGCCAATACTCTTACAATACGATGCTCTCACAGCGTCCGCGATTTTGGGATAACATCACTTCAACTTGCGTGCGACGGTTGGTAGGTTAACCTAAAAGAACGCCTCCGTGATCTAGGTCTGGCCACTTCCTAGTGCGCTCCAGCTATCCACTAACGATGGACAGCCAGGCAGATGACCTCCGACCGACGGAGCTGCTTCTACTAACCGAACAATGAGAACAATGATGACATTTGGAAGCGATGCCTGCGCGGCGAGCCTACGCTGTAAACGTGAGCGAGCCGCCTAGCGTCGCCTCATGTACCGCGCGTCCACAGCGCGATAGCCGCCACAGTCGGCCTGCGCCCTGCGGTCCCGCCGCCGCGGAAGGTTCGAGGTGGCGCCGCTAGTGGTCAGCCGTGGGCACGCAAGAATGCACGCACAGCGCGTGCCGCCTGCGCACTGATACGTAGCGGGTCGCGGGCGCCGCGGGGCTCGCTATAAAAGCCTGGCGGCGAGCGGTGAGTTCTGCATCTCACCCACACCACACATCCACTCACCGAGCACTCCAACAACATGAGCGGCGGCCCCATCATCCTGACCCTCACCTCCTGGGCCGAGCAGCGCCTCCAGAACGTCTTCACGGCGAAGACGGAGGCCGCGTTCGACGACGCGTTCGACGCGCTCGTCGGGACGCACGCGACGATCACCGTCAACGGCCAGAAGACGTCGCGCGCGGCGTACAAGAAGCTGCTGCGCAGCGAGGAGGCGAACGAGACGTCCGGCTCCGTGAGCTTCAAGGGCGCCGTCGAGGTCGTGAAGGACACGAAGGCCCTCATCCCGGTGAGCCGGGGCCTGGAAGGATGCTGAGAGGCGCTGCTGACACCGGGCTGGTCAGACGGGCGAGGTCGGCGTGTTCTTCGAGGCGACGGTGCACCACAAGCTGCTGCTCTTCAGCAACAACATCACGTCCTCGATCAACCTTATGTACGTCTCCCTCGCGCGAGTCGGCTGACGACGATGTACTGACCGCCCCTGGACTAGCGTCGAGAACGTCAACACCAAGCCAGGCGAGCCTGAGTTCGACGGGCGTGTGGCCACGACCATCGACCAGGTGTACACTGACGTCCCGAGCATCGTCGAGCGCAAGTAGTGGAGGGATCTTGAGGCGCAATGCATTCTGTAGCCAAGCCAATGCAACAAGAATAGCATCGCCGGAGAACCTAGCGATCTCATGTGATAGCCTCTCTGAAGCGATTGAATTCAGGATCGGAACCTATCTTCGGGAGGGAGTGCGTCTTCACAGACTATCTGTTGGCTTCGTACTCGGGCTGCGAAGCAATTCAACATGCAAGAGGACACCGTGTTTGTAGGGCACCCGCGCGTGGCGGGCCGGGGCAGTGTTCGAGAACGCATATACGTCACCAGATACGATAGCATTCGCAGATCGTTATGTGCCCCGTAACAGGCAGCCTTTCCTATAGACGACACACCGGCAGCAGTAGAGGTCGGGGCAGGCCGACAGATCAACAAGCCACGTCGCATTTCGAGTGTGCGTGGGGAAAGAACGGGCTGTTCGAAGGGTTGTGAGCGATGTCATCCACACGTATATGAAGCGCAGCCCTTGACGAGCCTCGACCCTCTTAATGAAACCCGTTCAACGCACACCTGCATTTTGTCATGACAGCCACTGCAACGAATGACATGAGAAAGGTTATCGTATTAGCTGAGATCCCATACTAGCAGTCAAGTCCGCTCAACGCTCGGGGACGTATGACGTCGCCCAGTCGCAATATCTACGCAGGATACGGGGGCTATTCGGGCTTGGGCTGATCTCCTCCTTCTGTGCGAGATGCCTCCATGCTCTTCCTCGCTTCTGGTTGGTTCTGGACTACATCAGAGCCGTCCACCGCCTTCTGCTGTCCCGAGTCTGACGGCAAGCCGCTGGCTGCAGCCTGCTCGCGCTTCAGGCGGGCGGCGCGCATCTGCTGGAGGCGCTCCTGCTCTTCGCCGAACTCGTCTTCGTCAAAGGACCGCTTGCAGCAGCGCGTGCAGCAGCCTGCCTGGTGGCCCGTGCCCGAGCCGGAGCCCCAGGCGTTGTCTGCGATAGTCAGGACAGAGTAGCGGCGGAAGCCACGCAGGGACGCACTGAACAGGCACCATTGTTCCAGAGACTCCGTGCAACATATGCCTATAATTAGTCAGTTTTCCCTTGCGTCATCGCGGAAGTTCGCAGGTCTAGACACGCACAGCACAGCCCGCCCGTGATAATCCCAGCGTCACCGGCAGCGTCGCCCATTGCTCGTCGCTGTATCTCTGGTCTGAGCGGGGATGGCGATGGTCGTGTAGAAGGGTCAGTGACGACCGCTCCAGGTGGAGAACATCTTAAATCGCGAGGCAATGCGGAGTGAGTTGCCCGCCGGCCGGGAGCAGGATGGAAGTGCGATGCCAAGAGGGGAGACCGACGAGCAGGACTTGACAGACAGCCGCCGGTGCCATCTTCGCAGGAACGAACACTTCTCCTCCGAGCTCGTGGTGACCTCAGCCACTTTCGCTCCCCCGTCATCGCGTGAGAGCCTGGCTACTCATCTCAGCAATGGGCTTGGACGACGGCGGCGGCGGCGAGTCCGAGCTCCCAAAGCGCAAGATGGCGGGCGCAGCATTGCCCGCCCCGACATGCACAGCACGCCCCACAAGAGGCTCCTGAGCTGGCGACAGCTGCCCACAGCCTCGCTGGCCGGCGCGGACGCACCCAAGGAGAGGTCAGGTGCACAGTTGTCCTGGCGGCTGCGTAAAGCAGGGTAGATCCTGATTGGTCCAACTGCGGTGCCGTGGCTGATACAAGCACACCCGGCGAACGCTCCCGCTGCTGCGAGCCGGCCAGGCTGCTTATGTACAGCGTTGTCAGCGCGCGCGGTGGCCCTACCCTCCCAGCCCACACGATACCCACGCACACCGACCCGGACACGCACGCAGCCCAGGCTAAAGTGCCCTCCCCTCTAGCCGCGACCGTACTTGGACGAGGGTGTACTCGGTTCCGCCACGGCCTCTGAAAGCCAAGCTGTGCCGCTCAGCGTCGCACGACCCCACACTTCTGTCTCTCCCCTCCACCCCGCGCCACGCTCTACGGCCTCTTCTCAGCCAGATTCTGCTTTGTCTTCTCTGCCTTGTCTCCTCCGTGTTCCCCGAAACGCTTCCTCCGAGCAACGCATAAAAAGTTCCCTCAGGTCTGCATTACATTCTTCCTCCGCCGCACCGACCGCCCTGTCTGATTGTGCCCAGGCAGCGCACCGCAGCCCATCACCCCAAACATGTACACTCAAGTCGCCAATCTGCTGTTCACCGAACGCGAAGACAGCATATGGGACTCTGAAACCCTCTTCCCCGGCGAGTCCAGATCGCTTTCTGTCGCACCGCCCGTGGGTGTCTTCGCCAACACCGACTACCCGCTCCTTCTCTCGAACCAAAACGCAAACCCAATGTCTCTCAAAAGCCTCGACGAACTCTCGCTCTCGCTCAACGCGCCGCCGCCGCTGCCAGAAGTCCGCCCGATGTCGTGGCGCGACGCCGCGGCGGAGGCAGCAGAGGGCATACACTACGTCAAGGAGCGCTTCCCGAGCGAACACGTCTCGTACCTCTCACCGCCCTTCCGCAAGGAGCCCATCCAGGTCGAGCCAAACGAAAAGGTCGTCCTCCTCGACGAGGTCTCCGATTTTGCCGTGCGCGTGCGCAAGCTCGACGACGGTACAGTGGGCGTCGTGCCCGCGTGGGACATCGAGGATCCCTTGGAGCGGCTCGCGAGGCTGAACATGGAGCTCAACGAGATTGTGAGTCGCACGTGCACGTTGCGCATGGGCAGAGGGCTGAACGCGCCGCAGGTCACCTCGCCGACGTCGCCAGGCTTCCGCCGCACCTTCACGACCGCCTTCCCGAACGCCACCTTCCTGCACGCCGCGCCGCCGGGCGACGGCACGCTGAGCTCGCCCGAGATGAGCTCCGACGACGACCTGCCGGCCACGCCAACCTCGGCCGGGCCCACGCCGCGCGTCGCACGGCTCGACGCGGCGCGCAAGGTCCAGTTCGCGGCGACGCCCCGGAAAACCGTCTTCCGCTACCTGCGCCCCGAGCACTTCGACGCCGGTGATGACGACGCCGCCTGGGACGGCTGGGAGGAGCACGAGGGCGGTGTTGAGGCAGAGTTCCCCGCAGGCGTGTCTGCCGAGGATGCTGCGGCTTGGTCAGAACGCCTGGGGCGGCCGCGCCTCCGGCGACAGGACGCCTACCTCGCATAGGATTTCCGGAGCTCTGGCTGTTCTCTGGGTCTGCCGCAGTGCTTTGCTCTGGTTTGCTGAGACGATTATTTATGACCGCTTATGACTACTACTGGTAATTCAGTATGACGTGTGCTTCTTTGCTTCTCGCTGGTCTCCGTGTCGGACTAATACCTTGTATCATAGAAATTAGCACCAATATTTATGTACAGTATGTAACAAGTCGTTTTCGTGTAATTCTGCGCTTGCGCATGGCCGACTGGACAGAAAATACGCTGAGGCATGGCAGGGCAATGGGTACGGCAACTCGGCACGTATCGCGTCCACGTGACAGCTCTCCGCATCGCTTTCATTGTTCAAGCTTTCAAGCGACAGGCTCTGCTGAGGACGGTGCAGGCGATACTTTTTTTATCACGTCACGGTCGCATTAGAAAGAAGTATGTATTCAGCGGTGCAAGGCTGTGGGCGAGCTTGGGTTTTTTATGACCTTCATCACCCGAAGTCTGTTCAAACGTTCACGCACAGCCATCAGTATTCTCTGCAGCTCGGAGTTCCAGTCAAAGATTTGGCCCCGCTGCGAATACCGCCACAGCCTGCCACAGCCTGCTGTGGCCTCGCCACATAAAGGCGAGCATCACTTCGTGGCGCGGTCGGTGATGCGCCATCGATAATAAGTATTTGCCTCCGCCTCTGCACGATCTAGCGATACCACCAACGCAGCAATGGTACTTCTCAAATTTCGATACCACGCCATCCGCGCGATGTCGACCTATCTTTTCTTAGCCTGCCTCTTCACGATTGAGCCAAACGCATCTACCAGTGCCATACAAAGTGGGTTCGACCGACGGTCACTACGAATTCGAATGCTCAGTCCAAGCTCAGTCTGTAACCTCGAGCCCTGCTACCCACACGACAGCACCGGCCCTCACTCCCGCGTATCACTTCAAAACCCCGTTACTGGATGTTGCTCTGGAGATAAGTGAAGACCTGGTTGATCTTCGTTGCCTTGCGGCTGTCGAACTCAGGCTCTCCGTCCACGTTCTCGACACTGGATTATTGTTGTTGAGCAGATTGCCCTCATGGGCCTCACCCTAGGGCAGAGAGGACGTACACGAGGTTCATCGACGCGGTCACAATGTTGCTCCACAGAGCCAGCTGATAGCGGATCGTCGCCTCGAAAAACACGCCGACGTCGCCCGTCTAGCCACGCCCAACGCTGTTAGCCTCTATTGCACCGCATCCCGCGGCATCGGAGACTCACCGGGACGAGGGCCTTGCCGTTCTTGACGACCTCGACGGTGCCCTTGAAGGCGACGTCGCCGGAGCTCTCGTTCTGCTCCTCGCTCCTGAGGAGTGTCTTGTACTCGGCGCGCGACGTCTTCGTGCCGTTGACCGTGATGACCGCGTGCGGCGCGACGAGGGCGTCGAACGCGTTGTCGAACGCCTCTTGGTCCCGGGCTGTGAACACGCTCTGGAGGCGCAGCTCTGCCCAGTTGGCGAGGGTCAGGAAGACGGGTTCTGTGCTCATGGTTGTGATGGCTGGTGTGTTGGCGTAGAGAATTGTTCTTGGATGGCGGACTGGGTCTGAAAGCGAGGTTATATACCTGTCACTGCAGCGCTCAGCGTACACTACGTATGCCGACGCATAGACGATATACCCGTCCTCTGTGCATTCATGCGCTGCCAGACTGATGGCTGGGCGCCGCCTTGGCGAGTCCACAGACGGCGGACAGGCGCCACGAAGCGCACAACACCTCCCATGGTCGCTCCGCGAAGAAGGCTCGTGAGCATCGATCGACAGCGAGCGGCGCGCCCAGCTGTATGGGGCGCGCGCGCCACGTTGGCACCGCCTCCAATACAGCCGCCTTTCAGTGGAGGAAACAGCCGCTCCGGTCGGAGGCTCCGTGGCCTGGGTCCTGCGGGGACAGCGCTGCTCCGGTGGCACCGAGGACTTGGCTGCTCAGTTGGTATCCACAATGTCTCTTGTGTGGCCAACGCCACGTCTTGGCTGCTCGTGTGAGAGGAGATCAGCGACCGACCGGCCTCGGAAATTTAATGTAACTTGACATTGCGCGAAGCACCCGCTGGTGTCGCACTCTGAGTTGCTTGGCATGCAGACCATTATCAGCCTTCCACGGAGGCTTGGAACATCCATCAAATTCACAGCACAATCGCAGCGGACATTTGCGTTAGCGATAGGGTCTAAGTATGGCGGGTAGACCATACGAGTATCGAGCTGACTCGGCGATGATTATACTCACTTGTATAGGCGCAATCCTCACCGAAAAATTGCAGCACGTTCTGCCCATGTACACAGATGCGCTTCCCCTCAATCCATCTCGTCGTCTTCTGCTGCTTCTTCTCTGCCAAGAATTTCGGCCAGCATTTGCTTCGCTCCCGTCTCTCGTCCGGCATTCAAATCGCATGCCAGAAATCGTCGGCAGATTTCCTCCGCCAACTTCAAGTCGAGCTTCTCATCCTCGGTCATCTCTTCGTCGAGGAGTATCCCGACATCGTTGCGGGACAACAGCTGGCTGGAATAGACGTTAGCTTGTACATGTTGACCATCGGGCTACCGCGCATACCTGACATACTGCGCCCTTTGGGCAATGGAGTGAGGAATGCCGAACAATTCTGCGCAGATCGCAGCGTGGGAGTGTGTGCTCAAGCCGTTACCAATCCTGAGAGCAAAACCTATAGGCGGTTGCTGTAGGAAGAGAGGGACACTTACCTGTACAAGTATGTAATTCTCTCGCCAGGGCGAAGCGCAAGTCTTCCAGGCGCATCATCATCCGCCTCCGCATCGCTTTCCGTCGAGGCACGCGGCGCGCCGTTGTTCAATAATTCTCCTCGACTGGAGGTGAGCATGACCTGCATGTGAGCGAATGTAACGCGGAGCTCGTCAGGATCAAGCATGTCTTCCTGAAAGACCTCGTGGAAATGTGTGGCCGCGATGACCTTCGGGCAGGAAGAGCCGCGGCTGAGCAAATGCTTCAGCACGCCACAGAAGAGGCCGGCGCCATCTGGGGAGTCGTATCAGACCCGCAGAAATGCTTGGCTGTGACGTAGACAGGCGCACCAGCAGACAACGTCCCTTTGCCGAATTCATCTAGCAAGATGAGCGACCGCTCGGTGGAATCTCGCAGGGCTAAAGAGACTTGGTTCAAGTCAATCATGAAGGCGGATTGCACCTTCAATGAATGCCTCTGTGAGCATGCTCCATGGGAGCCCGTAGAGGATATATGTGCATACCCGCGAGACCGACTCTCGGGTTTGAATACGGGTGAAGACTGGCATAGTCTGAAAAGCCGTTCCACAAAGACTTGACTGACACGCACTTTTGTCCGCGATTCCCAGAACTGCAGCTTGCGCGGGAACGAAACTAGAAGCGAAGTCTGTGTGAGGGCTGTAGATGGTGCGCTTGGGGGCTTACCACCCGATCTACCATGAATTTAAGCCGTGAAAGGTAGTTGTCGTGCTGAGAGCGACGAACCTGTGTCATGTATTGAATCAAGGCTACCTGCTTGAGGTACACGCTCTGTGTCTCGTCAGCGTACAGCCCGTGCCGCTGACGTTCAAGACACAGCACCTTTCCGCATGCATTCGCACCTGTACAAACCATGACACTATTTGGGTCACCGCTGAGCGAAGCGTCAAGATCGTTCGCTTCGCCGAGAGCCTTCGCCGCCTCCGGTGGGCAGTCTGGTCCTATCAGGAAGGTATCATTTGGCACGAATGTGTCCACCACCAGCTCCTGAAGAGGATGCCTATGGGGCAAGATTTAGATACCACGCAAGCGTCAGAACTGTGGCATCCGCACCTCCCCTGCTTGATGACGATGACATTCTCGTCCGAGAGCTCCGGCCGGCAGAAATCGAAGGCTCTGGAGGCTTGGGCGAAAGAGAGCAGACAATCGAGTTCGGCAAACATATCGCATGCATCTACGATCTCTTGCTCGTACTTGATGATGCGTTCGAGCAAGTCTTGTGCTAACTCTATCTCGCGATCTGAAGCAGTCTCTAATTAAATCCTGTCTCACAAGGCCAGGGTGTCGACGAACCGACTATCGAGGAGTGAATGTCTCCAATATGCCTGTCGAGGTCTTCGGAAGTTCTCGAGTTGAGTGGATACAGCGATGGCGTAAAGCAAACTGGCTCACCATGCATCTCCTGCGATTTGAAGTATACCTGCACGCTGGTCCGTACATCATGATCCAAACGTTCTATATGTCCAGCTTGCTGATGCACTTACTCTGATGAGAACTACGAGAAAATCAGTATGCGGACGGGGGGAGAACGTAGACGACACACTTGAAAACTCCAGCCTTCCATCACGTCCACACCGTTCTCTCTCCAGTCATCTCGCATCGGAACGCAGATCAGAAAGCCTACACAGGCATGAGCAATATCCAGCAGGTATGAGATAGAGG
Source organism: Phanerochaete sordida (assembly GCA_019973155.2). Lineage (NCBI taxonomy): Eukaryota > Fungi > Basidiomycota > Agaricomycetes > Polyporales > Phanerochaetaceae > Phanerochaete > Phanerochaete sordida. The sequence continues at coordinate 13,249 of BPQB01000089.1, forward strand.
TTTGGACCTAGCTGCGGGAAGTAGACCACATTTAAGGTGCTCGCATACTCGGCTGAGACAGTGGCCGATATTCGCTCTGCGACCTTCGACTTTTATTTGATCAAATCAGTGCGCCGAGACTAAGCAGAGGGAAATGTCTGCTGCACATACGAGAACTGCATCGATGCCATGATATATGTGTTTCAACTTGTCCAAGTCTTCATCGACGTGCGGCCGAATACATACTCGAGCTGCATTCCGGGATTCTTCCCAGTCGATCTGTAGCAATTCAGCACATATTCCGTGCCTGCGAGTGTTGTGCGACAAACCGTTTCATTGATTGTGTTACCGACAAGTTTTACGCCAGCAACATCGAGTGCCCTGCAGAGCTACCAATCCGAAATCATCAGACCACGTTCACAGGCTCGATGCGTAATGTGACGGTACCTTCTTCACAATCTCTACTAGCCCCGTAAAGCTCAGTTCCGACAGGGCATCGTGCAGCATGACGGAATGAAACGCGAACTAAATGCAAGATCAGCGTGCTGGCACACTCAATATCTCCAGACTAACCTTCACGAGACTTTGCCAGTCCGAGACCTTTGCTCTGCCAGACTTGATGGTCGTCAGAATCTTCGGTACGTTCTTGATTCCCTTCAGATGAACATGCATAGCGTCGACGGCAGACGCATTCTCGGGCCGCATGAAGCACGTCACGGCATCATGGCGAGCAGTGATGATGTCCATGGAGAGTGACGGACGCAGGAGCCACTGCCGCAGAAGCACCTTGCCCAGTGACGTCTTGGTATGATCCAGAATCCCGAACAAAGACAGGCCCTCTTTCGTCTTATCGGAGTGGATGGACGCGTGACTTTCGCTGTCGAAAATCTGAAGCGAGTACAGGGCGTCTGCGTTGATCTGCATGACGTCCCGGAATGCAAGGTACTGGATGGCCCGTATGTCGAGACCCGAGATGCCTTCATCGTGCAATTCTCCAATGGCGCGGACTTTGCTGAGATGATCCAGCAGAGCGCCAACGGAGCCTAGCTATTACTCGGTTAGCCAAGCCATGATGTCTTTGGACCATATGCGCTTACACATAGAGGCGAGCCTTCGATGGACGCGTAGTTAGCCAACCGGATGGAAGCGTTCCACTTTTGCAGCGTGGGATCGCCCGTCTCTTCTCTGCGCCTACGCATGAAATCATAGGCACTCCTTGGCTCGTCGTCCGAGCTGCTGTTTGACAGGCCTGCTGTTCCACGTGCGTCCTCAGGCAGCTCTGCGAGTAGGCGCAATGACAGTACACGGTCTCTCCCCTTAGCAGGGATGAAGTCCTTGTAGGGTCTGACTTGAAATGTGCCTCCCGCCCCGTCGACTGTGCAGGTTAGCTGACTATATGCGCTCCTAAATGCGCCGAACACGCACCATAACTGCGAAGGATGTCCATGCAGCTGTCTTCACCCTTCGAGCTGATTAGAACAACATCTGGCTGTGCCTGCTCCAGTACTGCGAAGGTAGTGAGACGCATATATCGAGGTTCAAAGACTTCATTTACGTACGCATCTGCGTCAGGTCATAATGCCCACTATCCTGGCAATCTTCAAGCACGAAGATAGTGCACGTCGTGGGATCATAGTATGCTCCCCCAATCTTTCCACTGCACAACATGAGACCTTACAGTATGAGCGTATACGCATAGCCCTCACAATTGGGCATTCATCGCGAGGTATATCTAGAGCCCGTTAGAGGTGACATGGAGGCTGCATCGCGTGCTAAACATACCTTGTCAGGCTCGTTCTCGCTGCTTTCAGTCTCGTCATTGTCGGCCTCTTCAGCCGAAGCTTCCTCCTCACCGTCCTCATCCCCGTTGTTCCATCGTACGCGTTTGGGTCCAGGCTCGGTCGAACCATCCGGGCTACACTCTTGATCTGCGACGCCGTTTTGCGTGTCGTCATCCTTTCGTCGCTTAGACGGAGGCATTTTCGCACTGCGGTCACGTGTAGAAGCTGGTGAACGAGTGGGGGATACAGGTCAGCGGCAAAGAATGCGAACAGCGATACATCTCGCGCGTCTCGTGGTATCCGGGGTCCTAGTATTTCTGGCGCTCAGCTTACGGAGTCCCGGCGGCGAGGCCTCACGCCGATGCGAACCAGCATGCGAAAGCGAACTGTGACTGCAGAAACAGAGCGAACGACATAACAAACAATGGATATGCAGGTGCTTTACTTCTTCGATGTCTGCAGGAGCCCCTTCGCGTCATCACCAGCAACTGAATAGGATATTGAGTATACTGCGTAAAGTAGAGGAAGAGCACACGTACCATTCAACAACAGACTCTGGGAGTCGAGCATAACACGGTTGCCGGACGACGCGAGAAGGGTTGCAATGTCGCGCGCGGCCTCCAGCCGACGCAGCTCCAAGAAACCCTTATTCGCCCGCATTGCGTCGCCAATGAGCTCGGCACTCCTAGCCTCTCCCTGAGCGCGAACGATAATCGACTGCTTCTCCTGGAAGGCCTGGTCGACCAAGAACGCCGCACGAAGAGCAGTCTGCTGCGCGACCTGCTTCGCCTCGACGGCATGGGTGAACTCCGGGGAGAACGCGACGTGCGTGATGGAGACGTCGTCGAGGACGAGGTTGAAGCGCGAAGCGCGGGTAGTCAAGTTCTCTCGGATCAGACGCGACACCTGACATGAGCAGAATGAGGACGTGAAATATTGTAATAGATTGTAGTCTTCTCACCATCTCACGCTGGGTGATAAGCTGGCTGGCGTTGAACTGTGCGACGACGCTCTTCAGCACCTCGTTGACGATGGAGGGCAGGACGCGCTCGTCGAAGTCGGTACCGAGCTCGCGGTATATCGTGGGCAGGGCATTGGTGCTTGGCCTTGACAAGACACGGCATGTGATGTTAACCATTTGAAGGTCTTTTGTACCGGTGAGACTGGCAATGTTGCGAGGCTTCGCGCGGATATCATAGATGATTGGAGTTTCGAACCAAGGAATCTGTGACGAATGAGATCGCATTGGAGTTTGAGCCAGAATAGGACCGTACCATGAAGTGAGTTCCTTCCGGGTACACCTTGTCTGATACTCCGTTCAGCCTGCAGGGACATATGAACATCGACGCGTCGGGGCATTCGGCATTGCATACCTCGTGTATTTAATAGCTCGGTGACCACCGTCCACTATAAGTCGTATTTTCAGCCCATCTGCACGCATTGGGTGTGGGACTGGCAACGCACCGTTGAATAGACTCGCGTTCAGCAGCACACCACCACCAATGAGCGCGACAATCAGGCCGGTGCCGGCGAAGAACCCCTTGCCTCCCGGGAGACCTCCTCCTCCGCCGGCATTTCTGCCTGCTCTCTGCAGTTGCTGGGAGAGTCTCCGGAATGCGTCCTGGCCGTTCATGGCTGTGAGCTGCGACCGAGGATCTGGCGAACGTCGAAGGAGCTTGTGAAAGCGGAATCCACTGACGCCCACTGACGGCAGGTAGGCGGCAGCTGGCGGCATCGTCCGAAAGCGATCAGTATGCAAGCGCCGTCCATACCCCGCAGTGGAACTGACTCGGACGACTTTTCTCTTACCTCCTCTCACACCCGACAGGCGACCCTACGACCTGCTAATACACAGCGTCGATCCGTCTTTGTGCGACGCCCGACATATCATGATTTACGAAGACGGCGGGACAGCGAGCAGCATCGTACGCTCGTCTTCACTTTTATTTATCGGCGAGGCTGGCTAACCTGGCTCTCCGAAGCTAGGATGGATGTCCATAGCCTGCTGGTAAGTCATGTCATAATCCTCCTATCCGTCGTGTGTCACGCTCAGCTTGTTTCTTTCTAAGGATCGTGGTGTACTCGCCTCAGATTATCGAAAACTACCAATTGAAGTCCGGAGAAGGCCTGAGTGTATTCTTCGTGCTTATCTGGCTAGCAGGCGATCTCGCCAATCTATTCGGCGCGCTCCTCGCCAACTTATTGCCAACGATCATTATACTTGGGGCATACGTATGTTCCTACGACTTCCGCGTGCCAAAGCGCTGTCTGACATCCTTCGAAGTACACGATTTGCGACATCGTGCTATTGGTCCAAATCTACTACTATCGGTGGCTCAAGAAGTCACAGGAGCTTGCGCCAGGAACTCTGATTCCGGAGGTCGATGTCCCAGGGCACATTCCTTCCGAGGAGACGCCTCTCATCTCCGAACACGGGACAAATGAAACTAAGAAGGCTGAGCAGTCACTTGCCACGCAGTGCTTGATATACGGCAGCGCCCTCGTCTTCGTTCTTGGTACCGGGGTTGCGGCCTGGGCTATAGACGAGTATCTGCATCGGGGACAGTCGCGCGAACAGCCAGTAGAAATCATTGAATGGCGTAGCCAGCTCCTTGGCTGGATTTCAGCCGTACTCTATCGTGAGTCCACACCTCCTGCTCTGGTACGCGTGGCTTACCATAACGCAGTTGGAGCGCGTATCCCACAAATATGTAAGTTACATCGTAAAGCATGTTGCGCCGTTGCTCACGATATCTGCAGTCAAAAACTTCCACACCAAGTGTGAAGGCCTGTCCCCAGCAATGTTCCTATTTGCAATCGCGGGGAACGCTACTTACGTGTTGTCTATTCTCGCTCTCTCGTTGGAGCCAAAGCACATCATGGCGAACGCCGGGTGGATCGCAGGTGAGCATGCGGACACTGCCTACAGTGAGGATCATGCTCACGAGTTTCACAGGGAGCGGCTTGACCGTGTTTCTAGATGTCTTTGTAAGTACATGATTGGCTCGACAGAGGCTGGGGACTCATGCAAGTTTCCTATCGTAGGTCATGCTCCAATTTTTCTACTATAAGGTCACGGAACGCTCCGTACCGCCCGAGTCGCCTTGAGATACTCCGGAGCATGCTTGTTTAGGCTCTGCAGCTTTAATCTGTACCATCATGCATCCATCCTGTACAGTAGACCACCGCACCGACGTTATGACAACGAAGACAGTTATTGTCTGGATGGGGTGCGCTGGATGAGGTGAGAATTACAATGAACTCGAACAATGCCTACCGTACGGAGCATCACTCGGACGATAAGGCGGGGCGGCGGTTGGTCGCTGAGATGCAATGCGATCCTCCCTCGGTCAAGCCTGTGCTGATTTGGCGCGAGGCATCTGCCTCGTTCCTCTCCTCGTGTCCCTAGACTCACCCGCCATCCCACGTTGCAGGTTGCTTTCCAACACTCCGGGATGGGATGTATTACGGACAGATGGTCACTCCGGCCTCGTGTACTGCACCGAAAAAAACTCTTTTATCTGTCTGGAAATCGCCCGGCGCAGCCTTATATGCAGCCGTGGCCTAACCACCCTTGCACCTCTCGACGCGCTCCCAGCCCCCTTGGACGATAGGTATGTCGTCACTGCTGGCCCGAGGCACCCTGTGCAGCGTGTTCCTGACGCACTACTAGACTGCGGTGCTCCGTGCTCGCCGCCAGACCAGCCCAATAGAGCTAGGAAGTGGGTCTCGGAACCCGCGCTGCTGCCGACCCCAAGGACCTCCTCTATAGGCCCCTCAGAGTCTAAGGAGCGGATCATAGAGCCATCGGTACGTGTCAGATTATCTACTCTTGGCCGCTGAGACGAGCGGCGCGCACAGGTCTCTTCGTTTCGCCACCATGCCCCCCAACGAAGTGCTTTCCCCTCGTCCCGTCCGCTCATGGATGCCTATACCCTCCACATCCCCGCCTCCATACGAAGAGCTGGTCGACTTCAGCTATGAAAAAGAAGATCCCGTGCCCACTGCATCTTCATCTACCGAACCGTTCATCCCTCTGACACCCGAGCCCATCCACGTCTTCTCCCCCATACCGAATCCCCCGTCGGTACACCCATGGCTAGCAAGAGCCGGCTCTGGAGAGTCCGTCGATCACTTGCGAGACGCTCTCAGCGACCTGGAGACGCGTATGGCGATGCTACTCAGCGAGCGGGACGTGCTGGAGCATCGCCTCGAAAGCGCCGTCCGCCTGCAGTCGCCGGTGCATCGCCTCCCAAGCGAGCTCCTCGCGTCAATATTCATCGCGTGCGTCCTCACAATGGAGGAAGAAGATTCCCTCATGCTCACGACCCTAATGCTCGTCTGCCGCCACTGGAAAGAGGTGACCCTGAACACTCCCATCGTCTGGTCTCGCGTCGTTGCGGGAACGCATCATCCTCTTTCGAACGCCTACCGCAAGCTAGAACGTTCCAAGTCATGTCCCATGAATATCAGCGTCGACTTCAGCCCAAGGACCGAGTACAGCACGGTTTCGACCGACAGCATCGTCCGCACTATGGACTTGCTCCGGACATCTATCTGGCGATGGAAATCTTTCCGGCTAACGGTGCCTAACCGGCCCCAGGCATCTGCCGCCCTGATGCGATGCAAGGATCCGGCGCCGCTCCTCGAAGTCCTCTCCGTTCACATCCTCCACTCGATGCAGGACGACGGGATGCAACACTCGAATCCCCCGCGTCCCGTGTTTAACGGACAGACCCCGAGCCTCACCTCCTGTTCGATGACGTCGTTCAACTTTGGCTGGGACATGCACCTCGTGAGCCGGCTTCGAGTGCTCAAGCTTGGCGGATACTGGAACGGGTACGCCCCTTCTCTGGAGACGACGCTCGCGATGCTCCGCGCGTGCCCGCACCTCGAGGAGTTCTCCCTCCGAAATATGTCCGACATCGATATTGGGGCGTGCCAGGAGTACGAGACCGACCCCGCGGAGTACGACGAGCTCTACGAGCGGTTCGCGCGCACCGGCGACACGCGCATGATCCAGCTTCCGCGACTCACGAAGCTCTCGTTCTACTACTCGGGCACGGTGCGCTCGCGGATTGTCCTTGGTCTGCTGTCCTGCCCGGCGCTGGAGGACGTAGATCTCTGCTTCCTCGATAATGTGTCGCCGATGATAGAACACCTGCGGAGGCAATCGTTGACGAAGCTGCCCTTGCGCCGGCTTCGCATCGAGTCCAGCTTCTTTAGCGAGCTCAAGCTTGCACGATTCCTCCGGAGAGTGCCGTCGTTGACGACACTGGACCTTGTCGACGTTGAAGATGCATCTCCCAGTCTGCTGAAGGTGCGTGCGGTGTGACGTCGCATGTCTTCGCTCTGCTCACTTCTCATGCAGAACCTTGCGGCTCCCGCCACAAGTCAGAGTTGGGCATGCCCTAAGTTGACACACCTCAGCCTAGAGGGCTGCACGACCCTTGACTGGGAGTCCATACGATCCGTGGTTGAATCCCGTCTCCCTCCGCAGGCGCGAGCCTTCCCTCGGCCGGCTACCGATTCCAAGTCTCCCAGCCGAGGGTTTTCCTCAGCGTCGTCGGCAGCACAGCGCCCGCCGATCGCGTCCTCCTCCGCGTCAGCCTTCGCAGCCAACGCACACATCCTCGCGCATACTCCGTCAACGGCGCTGACCAGGACAAGCCCATTCGGCCAGCCGCAACGCTTGCAGTGCCTCGACCTGACCCGATGTCACCAGCTCAGCAAGGAGATGATCCAGTGGCTGCGACTTTACGTGGAAGACGTGAAGTGTGACACCTCGAAGAATGTATGGGAATGATCTGTCGGACGTGCACTAGATCGCTTCGCCACGGTTTCGTTTCGCCAGCAGTAGTGAAGTCCGCATGTCACTTACAGAACGTCCGCGAGCTGCGCAGGCCACAGGACATTGTTACATATCTTGTATTATTAAATATTCTTATGAAGCTTCTGGTGGAAAGACGTCTTTACTGTGTAACGTGAACATCAAGAAAGGCTTGGATACAGCATGACACTGAGCCTAGCCTCCTCAATGAAGTTTCTCCATCCTGGATACCTGTGAAATGACGTAAATATGCGGTACTTGGTGAGGCAGGGCCAGCTTACCGGGCATGCGCCCACAACGCGACCATCCCCGAGCTCGCGACATCCCGCACAACCTCTGATTGTCGGTCCCAGTCAAACTCGTGGGTTTGAGTTGTCCCGTCGGCATGTCTATTTGTCGCGAGGCGAGGTGCGTCGCCGTTACGTGCATTTGACGTTGCGAGTGAGTACCAGGTCCACGAGTTCCGGTACGTGCCACGGTCTTCCGGGTACGAACTCCAGCCTTGATCGTGGCCGCGGATGAGAGCAGATATCCCTTGGATGCACCGCCTCTGTCGCTCATTCAGGGATATGGTACAGATCTCGCGGTCGTCGTCATGGAATATAAGCTGCTTCTGAGTGCTGGTCACGACGGAGTAGTACTGGGCGTCGTGGAGGACGATCTCCACGAGCTCGATGGGGAGCAGGCGCTGCAGCATCATGCGAACGCGCACTACGTCTGCCAACGATACAGCGCGCGCAACTGCGAGCTTCTCGACTGCTGTAAAAGTGAGCAGAGTGTTTTACGCAAAGTCGTTAGGCGAACTCTCACCGGAGACAGGGGTTTGGGACGTGGTAGCATCTTGCGAATTATTGGGGACCTTGGCACGCGATTTAACACGCCATTTAGTCTTTGACTTCGTCGCAGCTGGGGGCGTCATGAAGGTCGATTTCTGCGGCTCAGACCCAAGCATGGTGGTTATATAAGTGTGTGCTCGCTCGGACTAGATTGAGTTCACGTCATCGGATAGGGTGAGATGCGAGTCGGCGCACGATATGACTCGAAAGGCCGGCTATGATGACCCGGGTCAATGCATTTTGGCTGGACATCCGGAAAGAGGTGATGCATGTGGTGCATGCGAACGAGAGACGGGGCCGACTCGCATGACTGGAACGATGTGGCGGTGCACGTCCGGTAGACGCCAGCGCCACGCGACCGTCTTAGCAGAACGTAAGCGGATGTCTGACCACGACCGTTAGCGCAGTTGTTCTCTCTCAACCTTCATGGCGACAGTCACTCACGTCATTCGCTCACACTACGATTCGAAAGATAGAGATGCCCTCGAGCTTGCGACTGGTCAGGTGCCGAGCAGCCAACATGAAGGCATCGAGGAAGACGTCGATGCCGACCTTGCATGGCAGACCGAATCAGCGTTCGGTGCACAGCGACGCCTTGCGAACGCACCGAAGTTCGTCAAGGCAATCGTCTCGTATGACGAGATCAACAACATGATAGGCCTGCCAAAGCACTTCTTTGCCCCACCAAAGGAGGAACCCAAGACCGAGGTTGCCGGCTGGTACAAGTCCTTGACGAGACAGGCTAGTCCAGCTGCTGGGCCTGGTACTATCGCTGCACCATCGAGAGCTAGCACTTCCCCTTTAGACGCAACCGCATCGTCGAGTTCAACATCCATCAAGCCCTCCGCACCATCTACTGCAGCTCCCACACCTCACAGACGACCCGACAAGAACAACTGGTTCATTACGCGAGCTCTCCAATCAGAGCCTACTTCTGCACCTGCTACTCCTCCACCAACCCTTGCCGACATCCTCGCACGAGCACCACCACCTCCAGCAGACAAGGCGGTGAAGCCTCCCGTGTTCCTCGCTCTCGGCCCCGCCAACAAGGGCTGGGGAATGCTCGAGCAGCAGGGCTGGGCCGAGGGCGAAGGTCTCGGTGCCACCGCTCCGCGGCAGGTGGGACCTCGCTCGTCGCTCGCCCGGGCTGCCGCGAAGCGGAAGGGGAAGCAAGCGGAGCGAAGGGTGATCAAGCAAGAGGAACGGGAGGTGCAGCTCGATGCCGACGGCGACATCAGCATCGTCAGCAAAGTCGAAGTCGTCGACCTGACGCTTTCGGACTCTGATGACGATGTCACGGAGGACGCTGAGCCTGAGGACGAAGAACCTCTGTACGAGCCCCCGCCAATATCCTCCGGCGCCGACGCCGACCCGCACTCTAAGCCCCTCCTCACACCCATACCCACCATCCTGAAGTCCGACCGTCTCGGCATCGGGCTCAAAGCGAAGACGGTCGGGCCGTACAAGGAGTCGAAGAAGCGTATCACGCACAATCAGGCAGCGCTCGCGCGGCATGTGCGCGAGACGGAGGAGATGCGCAGGCTGAAGGCCCTCGTAGGGAGAGGCAGCCGGGGGCTTGCCAGACTAGCCAAGGCAGACTCGGAACACCGACGGCATCTGCTCGCTAGTCTTAACTCCCCGTGAGCCATCGCAGGATGAGATTCGCATCGGAGACATTCCTTGGACATGACATATGTACCCGTCGCTGCTGCGTCAACGCCACACCACCTGTATCACATGTACTCGCAGAAATGTCACAGTAGCCGCAGTAGCTAGATATCCATCCATGAGGCGCAAGTCGGGCCAGGCTGATCGCGAATTCGCGTGTTAGACGGCTCTGATTAACAGCGTTCATTCCGAGCGCATCCCCCGGTCAGACTGCGTGCAGACGGCATGTACAAGCTGAGGAACATAAATCATACACTGGACAACATAGACCTGGAACTAGAGGTGCCCCCAAGGAGACGAGTGGCGATACATGAAGCGTGGGCCGGGGGCGGCGCGATGGCCGTGGCGGGTGGCGCGCAGCCCTGTCCGGCACCAATATCCGTGAGAACGTGCGAGGAAAGCGAGACGAGGGGAATCGGTCATGAATGCGTAAACCAGACGGCAGACTGGAGATGCAGAGAGATACAAGGGGCGCCACGCGTAGCCTAGTTCTTGCGACGGTACGAGCTGCCTGTGTGGGGGTGAGCGTGTGATTGCGCGCGCGATCAGGGGCGACGTACCCTCCGTGAGTCTCGCCTTGCCACCGGTCGGCTGGCACAGGACGCTTGTGCATGCGCCGCAGAGGACGACGGTCTGTGCGTGCGAGAATACCGTGGTGATCGCGAAGCAGCCTGCGGGTGGGGGATAAGCGGGGGTGCGGGGCGCGAGGGCAGGCTACGCACCAGGGCACTTGACGTCCATGAAGTACGAGTTTGGCGACTGTACGAGACGCTTGAGCTTGTGCCTGCGGGCCTCAGCGGGGGCGGAGGGGTTGAGGAGATCGACGGCGAGAGTCTAGTGCCACGGATGGCGGGGCGACAGGGTCAGTACCTCAGTCGAAAATTCGGGCATAGTTTCCCCATGCATAGACGTATAACGCACCATTTTGATGGACGGGTGAGGGGCTGTTGAAGAACTGAGGTTAGCGAGGCGAAAGTGAACGAGTGAACTTTTTTTTGAGACGGGCTATGGCACCGTTGTGGTTCTGTTGACGGACGAAACAGTAAGGTTTGCGGCTTGCCCGGCGGGGTTCGAAATCACCGGCATAATCCGACCCCGGTCCGTGCGGTCTCTCCACAGGTTTGGCGGTCATGACATTAGGGTACGCTCCTCGAGATATACGCCTTGGACAGCAGAATCTATTAGCTGGCCCTGCTGCCTCAGCGACTACTTCTCTGCACGGCATATTTTGTGAAATTTGGCAAGAGTACCTGGCTGCACATCCGCCCAGGACAAAGAGACGCCCAGGAGCCCTGAACAGCGATCGTGTGAGAGCTTGGCGAATATCCCCCACGCCCCGGATCGCCCACTCTGCGGAGAGCGGCCGCTGCGCCATGGTACGACACTCGGTTAAGTGTGCTCGACAGCGGCAGTAACAAATCAACGATTACATACCATCATGAGACCGCCTCTCTCAGTCGCCTTTGGTCTCGCGATTTTACCACCTGGCCTTCCCTTCGACCTTCTGTTCCGCACTGCGGTACCATGTAATCGACCTCTGGTCACTAGACAGCCCTTGCCGTGCAAGTCGTGTATCCATGGAGTTACCAAGATGCACGGGTAGCCAGGAACTTTAATTCGCGGGTAAGACAACCGGCACCCCACCGCCTCGTGGTTTCCGGGGTCCGTGCATTGCACTTCGCTATTCATGAGGTGTCATTGCACCTAAAAGCGCATATAATACCTCAAGAAACTTAGCAAGAGTGTAAGACATACGTCTACAACTTCATATTAGCCATATAATGGAAGTGTAACCGTGCAAGCTCAATTTGCATGAAACTGCAGGGCGCTTGCACGAAACTGCAGGGCGCTTGCACGAAACTGCAGGGCGCTTGTGCTAAACTGCAAGCGTGCGCGGTGGCGTGACACATCCGAGTTCTGTCATCACATTTACGCCTCCTCGAAGTATGGGAAGACCAGACTCGAAGGTAACATGAACGAGGAGCTAGTAGGCAGTCTTGTAAGTAGTGTAGAACGTGATCTCACAGCTTGTGGGGCCGTCAATACCCCTAAGGCAGTGAGATCATCCTTCACAGTTGTGAGGCGCGCGTAGGGACTGGGACAGAGGCGCCCTAGCGCGGCCGTCGGGAGTCGGGAGACCCATATCCGGACATTGCCATACTTGGACATCGACATCACCCCTCCTCCATATGCTTCCGTCAAGGGGGTGGCAAGACTGAAATTCATGACCCGATGCTGAATTTTGAGGTTAAGGTCCCCACGAACCCACCCTCCCTCCCTAGCCGCAATGTGATTGGCTGATGGCACGTCCCACGTGACCCAGCGCTCGCGCCTGAGGCCGAGGCTGGACGTTCGCAGCAACCACAACAAGCACCGTCGAAAATTACGGAACGCGCTGCGGCCTAAGCTCGTGCCTACGCATGGCGACTCGACGGAACAGCTCTTGGCTCGCGCGCGATGGCTGAGCGCTCGAAATCGTGCACGATAACAGCCTTAGCTCCATGCGCCAAAGCAGCGGCATCGACCGCATCGACCGCAACAGTACTTGCCGTGCAGCTCGCGCTGGGAAATGGTGCGTACCCATACGTACTTTACGTCTTTCCGTCACTGATCTGTTGGATCTCGCTTCCAGCGGTTCGGACGGTCATTTAACGTGACGTCGACACGACCATACTAACAGACTGTGCAGGCTCGCGGACGATGTACAGCGATGTACCAACTCGAAGCAATACATAAGCTGCTGGACCTCACATGGCTCGGCTCAGGATATGCCGCAGACTGAAGCATTTGCAACCGAGCTTGAGCCGTGCAGGAATCCAACGAGTTCCTCATCGGCATGCTGCTCGGCCGGAGCGTGCGCTAATGGAGGCGACATAGCACAAAAGGTGCGTCGCGTAGTTCGACCCGGTGGTGCGTCACGCCGCACCGAAATCTAACGCTCATCACATACAGTGGGCGTGCGCACATATTACGGCGGCACGGTCACACGCGCGAGCGGCGGCACTGGTCGACTTCGTAGCCAACACGGCCTCGCGAAACTCGCGCTCGCGCCAGGTGTCATGTGTGGGCGTGCATCTCAAGGGTGGTGCGTCTATGGTGTGACGAGTCGAAGACCACGGCAATGAATCGTATGTTCGCAACATCCGCGCACTCCTGTGCTCACTTCTATGCGAGTCTGCGGGCTACTATTCACGAACCGGCCGTGCTTCTCCACCAGATGACCCGGTGTTCCCTCCCCTTGCGCAGCCGCTCGCGTTCGTGGGTTGATACTGGATGTGTTACCCACCATGCGCATTTTCCTCACTTGCTGCTGGGCTTACCGTCTCTGCGACCTCGTGAGCGAACCGCTCCTCGACGAGCACTTGCAGCTAGTCACTACTTGCACCAAGACGTCGGCCCCAAGTCTGATCAACAGGCTGGCGAGCCGCTGATATCTGCTCGACTCCTTCTCCCTACACACGATAATCGGGAAGGCATATTTTCCGACTCCGCGTCATGCTAATTGTATATCACTTCGCAGCTTTCGAAGGCACGTGAAGACGAGCCGCAGATGGCGTGCGAGACGACGAGTTCGATACGCAGCCGCCACTCCCACCAAACGCGGCCGATGAAGGCTCCGGTTTTGGCACAGCGTTCGCTGATGCGCTGCTTCGATCCCAAGCTTAGCTGACCCTTGTGTGGGCGCGCGCAACTCCGGCGTCCTGACAGAACTCCAGCAAGCAGTACTAGAGGGTAGACCTGGTAGATTATGCTCGTACCTTACTGTTGGACGGTACTACTGGTAATATAACGTGTCCTGCGATATATACACCTATTATTCCGGCGATTATTTGATTATTCAAAAGTCGGTGACAAAACACGACTAAGGTCCTCGCTACCCACCCCTCCCTCCCGGCATCAGGTCGGGCGCTTAGGTTTTGCCACCCCCTTGGCTTCCGTTTCTGTACAGTTTATGTAAGCACGCCACCCGCCTTGCCTAAAGGCGGGAGGCGCGCAGACTCGGTTTCTTTCAGACTTACTTCAACCCCTGTACTACGTAGCTAGCCGCCTATACAACGCGGTCTGGTTCTTGTACGGTGTGCGTCAAGAAAGTCTTACACTTTTTTGAACCCTCCGCTTGATACGCATCCCGCCGAAGCACCACTTCGTCGAGAAGCTAGCCGAGAGGAACCGAGTACAAGCAAGAAAAGGACTCCTGACAAGGGAGCCCGCAAAACACAAAGAAAAAGCAACGGGACTGAGTAATTGAGTATGGCTACTCGAGTACTCCGACCACGCACACGGGCAGCTACGGCCGCCGCTCAGGCGACCGCGAACACCCAAAACAATGCGACGGCCCCGACGATGGCTACGCCACCGCCGGCCGCAACCGCACAACCCGAAAATCCGGGAGCCTCCACCGCCCAGGTGGACGGCTCTGATGGAAGCCAAAACGCTGAGCCTGAAGCCCAGAACATTGGACCACGCGACGAGGAGCCGCGCGGCGATGATGACGGAGACGCCGACGGCAATCAATCAGCGAATACGAACAACACCACGTTCTACTCCGACTTGTCCTCACTCTACGAGGACAATGACAAGGATGACAGCGAATCTGCGAGCCAGCGCACGTATACACCGGCTCGAGAGAGCGGTATCGGGCGTGGAAGACAGCACGGCCGGCCCGCGTCACCCGCAGGTCGACCGGATAGGTACAGCGAATATAACCGTCGCCTCGCAAGAGACGTCGAACAACTATGGGGCGCGTTCTCGGAACGAATGGTCGTGGCGGTAGACGCCGTAGCTGAGACCCAGGCGGAATTCAACGCCAGGGCAGACGCGATGTCCGCCGAAGTCGAAGGGTTCCGCGACAGGTTCGCAGCAGCCACGACCGCTACCCGCGACGGTATAATGCAAATCCACAACGACATGCACGCGCTACTGGTTCGCATGGGAGATGGAGAAGAATTGAGGGAAATAGTGCCCGACATCTTCGAACCCGTGCCCCCGGAGCTCCGTAAAAGGAGGTCCGGCAGCGAACATACGACACAGTCCCCGGAAGCCCCGACAAGGGACAAGGGTAAGGGACGCGCAGAGCCCGCGATTCCGATACCCAGAAGCAACCAGGCAGCACCTCAGCGAAACGCGACCTCCGGACCGTCGAACCAACGCGACGCACCCCCGCACCAAGGACAACCCCGACGCCGGCACGGCCCCAGCTCCCCGGAACGACTACACAAGGCAGGACTTCCCCACGGGAGATCCCGAGGCCCAAGCGACACTCCGAGCCACGGATCGGGATACACGTCGCCCGGAGAAGGCGGTGGAGGCCGTGGTGGGAACGGAGGCGGCGGACGCGGCGGCGGTGGAGGCGGCGGGGGTGATGGGTCGGATGACGACGATGACGATGACGACGGTGAGCAGGATCAGGACGACCGATCCGACAGCAGAGACCGTAGCCCCGAGGACGAAGAAGAAGACGACGAGCGTCCACAACCCCCCCGTCAGCGCCGAGACTTTGGCGCGTCCGCCTCCGAAGCCGGAGGCAGACGCGGACGTCGCGCGACGTTTGCGAACGGCACGGCGGCCAGTGCGGCTGCCTGGAACGACACGCCGTCGAATAACGAGAACCGGGACTCCGGTCGTCGGGGCGGTGTGACCGACGGGATCCATGACCAGGTTGACGACGTGCTGCGAGACATCCGCGAGCACGTCGAACATAACTTGGGTCAGGAGCTGGTGAAGCTCCCGTCCTCAATGAAACTACGGCCCGAGCCCCCAGCACCATACCGCGGGAGCTCTGACCACGAGGCATTCTGGAAATTCTTCCTCGAATTCATCCGATACGCCCGACTGGGAAGGCTGGCGGGCCCTGAGCTCGAGACCGAGGCCATACTATTCCTAGGCACCGTGCTGGCAGATGAACCTGCCACATGGTTCAGGGACGATATCGAACCGTACATCTGGGAGACGGGCGACGACCGCAAAACATTAGCGGGCGTACTCTGCTCGATGTACAAGCGATTCGTGAAGCCGTACACTATCCGGGAAGCGGCGTCGAAGTTCGACGCCGTTGAGTACTCCTCCAAGACGGGAGCGCAGGGATTTTACCAATCGCTGCAAAAGTTCGCTAAGAGGATGCGGTCCCGTCCCGACCAGTACACCATGGCGCGCCGCTTCATGGATGGATTGCCGGTCGACATAGTGCGGATAATGGAAACGATCCGAAGAGTGTCGGCGGAGTCGCATCCCATCGACGAACTGCTACAGCACGCCCTGGAGGTTGAGGACGCCGAAGCTAGCATGGACCGTCGCCGTAAACAAGCGGCGACGGCGAATCGACCAGTCGCGTCGAGCTCATGGCGGCCTAGGGATGATCCCCCTCGGCGGCGCGAGCAGGATAGTCGCCGCGATGGGCGAGACGAGCCGCGATTTGAGCGACGGTTCGATCAACGAGGTGATCGCCGTGAGGGCCGACGGGATGACCGTCGACGAGACCATCGCGATGACCGCCGCGATGACCGCCGCGATGACCGTCGCGACGCGCAGAGGTCCCGACGAAGGGACGATGGCCGTGGTGACAGGCCTAGGCGTGATGACAACCGGGACGGAAGACGTGACCGGGAAGATAGCGGCCCACGCCGCGTAGAGCGTGGACCTGAGGGTCATCATACTACGTCGGGCTCTGGCAGGGCACCCGTAGATAAGCCCCAAATCGTGTGTTATAAATGCAAACGATCAGGGCACTACGCCACCGACCCAGAGTGCCCCATGAATGCGAAACACTCTTTCCGACGCCTCGACGTCGCGGACGACACTGAGGACGCCATCGCAGGACGTGATGACGCGGTCGCCCTAGACGAAGGGGAAGATCTCGCACGGGAAGATGCTGAGCCTGGAAGTGGGAGCGCGGCGCTCAGCGACGGGCGCGACTCGCCCTATCCGGTGGGCTCCCAGTACGATAGCGAACCATCCGAGGACGGGTACTTCTTGGAGTCCGACACATCGTTCGAGTTCCGGGCCATGCGAGTCGCGGACCAATACAGCCGCGCCCGAGCAGGCAACGACGATGCCCAGGACCACGACGATGACGGCGATACTGCAATGACCTCATCCTCGCCACCCCGCGAGGCGGGCCTACCGGTACGAGGGACCGTCATGGGTCGCCCGCCAACCGCGGCGTGGGCCCCCAGAACTGTTAATCGCGAGCAACGCGCATACGAGGACGCGTTACGGGACGCAGGATACACCCGCGTCTTCTGGGATAGGCCTTCCGGAGAGGTCCTCGGAACGGTGAACCCAGAGGACGTCGCAACGCTGTCAGGCACCCTGGCCCCTCAGGCTTTTTTGCGCTTGGTGCGGGACCACTTGGCTAGCATGAACCAAGTGGTCGCACAGCTGCAAGGTGAAATACGGCGCAGGGAACGAATCGACGATAGTCGCCGCCTGCGGGCCGAGGCTACGGTGCGGCGGATTCAATCCCGCCGCGGCGGGGGCCTGACGACTACGTTTGACGTGGCCATCGCCGAGGAGATCGCGCTCGCAACGATAGACAACGGCGAGCGCGACGAGCTCAACGATATGCGCGCGAACTACCACGCGCTGTTCGACCGGGCCGACGCATTTAGTATGCTGCACAGCACTACACACCTCTCCCTCGCGGAACTACGCGAGGAGGTCGACATACTGGCGACAGCAGTTGAGCGAGGCCTGTCGCGAGGACAGCTGACAACGCTTGTACACCACGCTGAGAACCGTGACGTACTGCGTCGGAGTCGGGAATCCGCCGTGGCCGCGAGGGTCACGGAGCGCGATATCCCCGCGCCCGCCACTCTGCGCGGAGACGTCCTTTCAATGGAGGATAGTCGCCGTTTTATCCACGACGCCGCGTACGACATCGTATTCGGGGGTATCCCGGATGCGGTACCTGGCTTGGAGGAGGACCCTCTCCCGACAGTGATTGTCACTGATGGCGACGCGCCGCGCCCAGAGCGTAACGCGGACGAGGACGTACGGCACAATACGCGGCCAGGCACACCGCCCGACCGCGTCAACGATGACACGGGCGTGTACGAACTGCGAGCAATTGCAGAAGCGTACGGGTACCGTTCTTCGTTAAAAGCCGCCACCACCGCTCGCGAACGCCCGTCCGCGCGTGGTAAGACCATGCGCGTATACCTGGAGGTGCAGAAACTCCAGGCGTACGTCCTAATGGATACGGGGAGCACGATTAACGCGATCAGCCCTGACTTTTGCAAAGTCGCAGGACTGCGTCCGTTCCCGCTGTCCAACCCCATCACACTGCAGCTGGGCTGCTCGGGATCGCGATCGAAAGTAAACTACGGCGTCAATATCCCGGTGGAGATCGCCGGGGTGCACCGCGAGTTTTACTTCGACGTCGCATCTCTCGACCACTACGACATTATCGTCGGGACGCAGATTATGCAGGACCTAGGCATGGTCCTGGATTTTCGCGATTATACCATTCGAGTGGGGAAGACCTCTCTGTCTGCGCTTGAGGGGGAAGGGACCAAACCGGCCACTCGAGAAAACCGCAGACACGGAGGCAAGCGCGCGCGGCCAGCTCTGGAAATGGTCGCGATCCACGCGCACGAGTCACCGGACGAGAGTCCTGTGACCCACAACTGACTACCCAGTCGTACCGAGGGCGTCGCAGGCATGGAGGCACCCGCGTCGCAAGGCTCGTCATCCGCCTCCCCGGGTTCGAACAAAGCGCAACCGGCCCGGAGCAGAGGACAGCAGAAGTCCCGAACAACGGACGGAATCCCTGACCGGGACACCGTCGCCAAAAAACTCAACAACATGGATCGCGGTGCTCTTCGAGCAAAATGGTTCGAGGAGTACAAGGACATCACCAGTGGCGTCCCTAATGTACTCCCCCCGTTGCGAGAAATAAACCATGCCATCCCGTTGATTGATGAGACACTTCGCATCTCTTATCACCACCCACGGTGCGCAGAGGCTCTTAAGCCACTTCTCAAGGAGAAAACCATCCGGTACGTCAACGCCGGGTGGTGGGAATACCGAGTAGTGCCGCAGGCGGCCCCCATGATATGCATGCCCAAGCGCGACGGAGCAGACATCCGCACCGTCGTCGACTGCAGGAAACGCAATGACAACACGATCAAGGACGTGACTCCGTTCCCAGATCAGGAACAGATCCGGTTCGAC
Source organism: Phanerochaete sordida (assembly GCA_019973155.2). Classification (NCBI taxonomy): domain Eukaryota; kingdom Fungi; phylum Basidiomycota; class Agaricomycetes; order Polyporales; family Phanerochaetaceae; genus Phanerochaete; species Phanerochaete sordida. The sequence continues at coordinate 32,514 of BPQB01000089.1, forward strand.
GTCGCGCGTGCCGCTGTGCGATCTAAGGTGGACCTGTCGGACGCGTACGAACAAATCCGAGTAGACCCCGGTGATGTACACAAAACGGCGTTTGCCACCGTGTACGGCACGATGATCAGTCATGTCATGCAGCAAGGAGATTGTAACGCGCCATCCACCTTCCAGCGGTTGATGACGCATCTGTTCCACCCGTACATCGGGATATTCGTACACGTGTACCTAGATGACATCTTCATCTACTCAGACACGGTGGAAGAGCACGACGAGCACTTGCGCATAGTGTTCGACACGCTGAGAAGGAACCATCTATTCCTAAAGGCTACTAAGTGCGACCTGTACTCCAAGGACATGGACTGCCTTGGACACCGTATCGATGATCAGGGGCTGCACGCGGACGCCGATAAGATGGCCCGCATCAGAGAATGGCGCACGCCGCGGGACTACCACGACGTGCAGCGATTCCTGGGCCTCGTTCAATACTTGGCGCACTTCATGCCGGATATCTCCGCCTATACAGGGCCCCTCTCGGCGATAGTCAAGAACGGTAGAACGTTCTTGTGGCGCCCCATACACCAGCGATGCTTTGACACGATTAAATGGATGGCGTGCCGGGCCCCGATTCTCAAACCGATCGACTTGAGACGGGAAGAAACGGTCTGGCTAGTATGTGACGCGTCCATCAGCGGCGTCGGAGCATATTACGGCCAGGGCCCGGAGTGGGACAAGTGCCGCCCCGCCGGGTTCATGTCTAAGAAGTTTACGTCGGCCCAGCACTCGTACAAGATCTACGAGCTGGAATTATTGGCGATACTGGAAGCCCTCCTCAAATGGGAGGACAAACTACTCGGAAGGCACTTCCACATCATCACTGATCACGAAGCACTTCAATTCGTGAAGCACCAACCCACCTCCAGGATGTCGTACCGACAACTGCGCTGGATGGAATACTTGTCGAGATACAAGTATGATATCTCACATGAGGCGGGCGTGGTGAACGTGGTGTCCGACTGTTTTTCGAGGTACTACTCGAACGACAGGCCGGATGAGGTACATCCGTATGACGACTACGTACACGCCGACGTCCGGCTGGATCAATTGGGTGAGGACCTCCCACTCAACAGATTCGAAGAGTACAAGCGCATGCGCATCGGGCCAGCCGCGGGCGACGTACCGCTCCCCGCCCGTAAGACAATCACGCGCGAGGAGCTAAACTCGATTCGGATTACGAGATCGAAGGCTGCGGAGTTGGCTCGGGGAGAGGCCACGCCAGGCCCTACCCAGGAACCTGCGCCAAGCCCGGCGGAGCCGGAGCCCATGGCATTAGTGCCGACGGACGCGATCACGCCGTTGCCACAACGATTGGCTGTCGAAGAGCAGTTTTTCGAAGCCGTCCGTGCTGGTTACGCGGCGGACCCTACGTTTAACAAGATCATCAAGAACCCCGCTCACTTCGCTAACTACGAAGTGCGCGGGACGGACTTGATCACGAAGAACAGGGCTGGGGACGACGTGCTCTGCATCCCTCGGGCGAAGCTGGGAAAGAAAACTCTGACCCAGATTGTCATAGAGCACGCTCATACCGTGCTCGGGCACTTCGGGTACCAGAAGACGGATCAGTACATCCGCCGATGGTACTGGTGGCCTACGTTGGGCAAAGACACGCGCAGGTTCTGCGATTCGTGCGGTGTCTGCCAGGTGAATAAGCCGTCGAACCAGGCCCCTGCGGGGCTGCTCCACAGCCTACCAATCCCCAGTCGACCCTGGGGATCGATAGCCATGGACTTCGTCGGACCGTTCCCCCGGTCTGGCGAATTTGACTACCTCTGGGTCGTCATCTGCAGACTAACGTCCATGGTGCACCTCACGCCCATTAAGACGACGGTGAAGGCGTCCGAGCTGGCCTGGATATTTATACGGGAGGTGGTCCGCCTGCACGGACTACCCGATGATATAGTATCTGACCGAGACTCGAAGTTCACATCCAAATTCTGGCAGGAAGTCCATCGGGTGCTGGGCACGCGGTTGCTGATGTCGACTGCGTTCCACCCGCAGACGGATGGCGCTACGGAACGGGCGAATCGATCTATAACTCAGATATTGCGTAGCTTCGTGCACCCCGACCAGTCAAACTGGGCAGACCAATTACCAATGGTCGAGTTCGCGATCAACTCGAGCATTAGCAAATCCACGGGATTCGCCCCGTTCGAGCTGAACTATGGGCAGATGCCCCGTATGGTACAGTCACTGCCACCGGCAGGAGACAGGACTGTACCTGGCGTACGACAGTTCGCGCGGCAGGCCTTGGATAACCTCATTCGGGCACACGACAGTATACTCGATAGCCGCGTGTCTCAGACTCACCACGCTAATCAGCGACGCCGGTCCGAGGACTCGGCTCAAGGGGGGGACCGGCCGTTGCAGGCCGGTGACCTAGTCTACCTGTCCACGGAGAATCTGGCCCTGCCTAAGAACCGAGCCAGGAAACTGGTACCGCGGTATATAGGCCCGTACGAGGTCCTGGAAGGGGACTCCACGACGTCAGCCTATCTCATCAGATTGCCGGACGACCTGAAGCGGCGGGGAATACACCCGCGGTTTCACGCGTCTCTGCTGCGCCGTCACGAACCAAATGACAGCGAGCTATTCCCCCATCGAGACACACAGGTGTTTTACGACTTGGGCAGCCCGGATGACGCCGAGTATCTCGTTGACGAGATAGTGGGACACGAGTGGCGAGGAAAAGAAATACTATTCCAGGTCAAATGGAACGTGGGCGGCGACACGCTCGAGCCGATCGAGTTTGTCGGCGACCTTGAGGCCCTGGATCGATACTTGGAACTCGCTGGGGTAGGCGATTGGAGGAAACTGCCGCGCCGTCGGAGCGCCCCACCGGCGCCCCGACAAGTGCGGCGCGGGAAACGCAAAAATTGATTTCGGATCGAAAATTGCGTCGGGCGCACGTGGCCGACGGGGCGCCTTTTGCGGGTGTTCCGAAAGCGCCTGCCCAGTTCCCCGTATATTAGGACCCGTCCTGTTCAATTTTCGTCTTGCCCTCTCACCGCCATCATCCCACAACCTCGAGCCCTCCCGAGGTTCATTAACACTCGCCCTACCAGGCCTTTTATTCTCATCCCGCAAAAAACGACCATGGTCGACAAAAAGGCTGACGGACCCCCTGGGGACCGGGCCAAGAAGGCCGCCGCCGCCCCGAAGAAGGGCGACGACAAGCCCAAGGTCGCCGCTCCCCGAAAGAGCGACGACAAGCCAAAAGCCGCCGCGCGTGCGCCAGCAGCTCCGCGCGGCTCGACGGACGATGCCGCGACGACCGAGAGCGCAGAGGAGCTCCGCTCCCGCATCTCCGTCCTGCATCGCCGGGTGAAGGCCCTCGAGGAGGACAATCTGCGGCTCCGCAACAACCGCGAAGCTGACAAGGTCACTGAGCGCACCGTGCGCGAGGAGCTGCGCGAGGAACGCGACGCGGCGAACAGGAAACTGTGGGCAGCGGAGCAGGAGCTCATACAGGTACGCCGCGAGCGAGACCGCGCCGACATGGATCGGTACCTGGCGCAGCCCGAACCCGCGTCGGACACGCCCGGCGCCAGCGCGCCGTCAAAGAACTTGACGACGCCGGCGCCCACGTCCGCGCGCCCCGCCCGGCGCGATGCCATGGAGGTCGACGACGGCGCCCAGCCCGCGAGAGAGAGCGAGCTGGACGACTACGACGCGGACCCTCTGGAACCAGAGGATTCGTCGCCGCCGCCGGAAGCCAGGACGGGTCTCCCACTGGCCAGGTGGAGGGCCGAGCAGAAGAATATCAAGAAGCGCAACGACGCGCGCCGCGACGCCGTCGTGGTTCCCCTGTCGCCTTGGGACGAGGCGCTGTCCCGCGGAAGGCACACGGCGAAGCAACGCACCAAAGACCAGTTGCTCGGTCCGCTCAGTGCGCCGCCCAAGAACAGGACGAGCGACGCGTTCGCACAGTGGGGTCACTACGAGTGGCACCACATGCAGTTCCTTCGCGACGAACGCGCGCGAAGGGCAGCACAAGGGGTACCCCCGGGCGCACCATGGCCAGTGTTTGACCCGTTCACGGTCCCGTCCTGCCCGACGCCACCTCCGGGCGTCGAGCGACAGGCCGCCCCCCGGGGACTGCCGCAGCGCCCGAGCGAGACGGCCGGGCGCGGGTACGGCGACCGGACACGCCGGGGGTTCGGGTACTCGGCCAGTCGCGGCACCGACGAAGCGTCGCTGATGTCCATGCGGCCGCAGGCCGGGGCTCCGCGCCCGCGATGGACGCCGTCCGCTGAGAACCAGGGGATGGTGGTGGGCCACACATTTTTTGAGGGGGTGAGGAGCAGGGGTCGGTCCACGCAGTCGCGACACTCGACCTCTGCCACTACCCCAGGGGCACCGCCTCCGGTATCACGACCCACGCCAAGCGCAGACGCGTACGAGCCAGGTCTCGACTTCCTCCGGAAAGACCCCGCTAACGCCGAGCCCATCACGAACACCGAACAGCTGCGTCCTCCGGCTACACCGGAGGAGGTAGACCGCCTCTGCGCTGAAGCAACACGACCGGGACGGATCGTGGCGTACGAGGCGTGGGGACGGTTCATCAACACCATCAACACCCAGGTCCCGAGGCACCCGCTGCGAGATCACGCCGCCTCGATCCAGTGGCAGAAGCCCGCGTGGTACGCGGAATACAAAAAGCAACAGCACGAGTCCCGAGTTGTCGACGCGTACCGCCGACAACTCGAGCTCGAGCAACGCACCAAGGAGCTAGAGGAACGGCTTCGACAGGCCGAAGAGCGAGCGTCGCACGCGTCGAGCGCCCCTGGGGAGACTCAGGAGCGTACAAACACGGGGACCGAGACCGCGACCGCGAGCACGACCGCGTCCACAGTGGACAAGGACGGCGACGAGACCATGCCCGAGGCTGGCAACGAGCAGGTGGAGAAGGGCCGGCTGGACGAGCAGCCCGCCACCCTCTCTCATCCATCTCCACCCTCTGCGCCCCCGCGCATGCGCCGTCCGTTCCTCGACGAGTGGATGCAGTACCTGGAGGAAAACCCATCGTACTCCGTGCCTGGCATAGTCCGCGACGCTACTACCCATGTGCCGCCTCGCCCTCAACTGTCGGGAATGCTCACCATGGCGTCGCTGGTTCCCCCCGACACCTCCGACGAAGATACGGTGCTATTCATCGAGCACCTTATCACCGTCCACTTCGTGTCGGCGCCGCTCGTACGCGTACGGCCGTTCACTTCGACGACCCGGTACTCCGGGCGCCTCGACGACATCGATGCGATCAGCACGTTCGTGCTGCGTCTGTCCGATGCGTCCCTGGCTCACGACAGCAGTGTCGCCCTCGTAGAAGTCGAGGAAGTCGCTACCTGGGCGTCGTCCATCCAGCCGAACGTGCCTACTCGGATTGGCTTCCCGCTCACGACGACGCCCGCGAACGATGCAAGCAAGACCTCGGGGCCGGAAGAGCTCATCGACTACGACTAGCCGCAGGCCGGCGCGCGAGTATCAGCCTCCGCCGCTTCGTGCCTCGCGACTTCGGCTTGAGGGGGCAGGTGTGAGGCGCGCGTAGGGACTGGGACAGAGGCGCCCTAGCGCGGCCGTCGGGAGTCGGGAGACCCATATCCGGACATTGCCATACTTGGACATCGACATCACCCCTCCTCCATATGCTTCCGTTTCTGTACAGTTTATGTAAGCACGCCACCCGCCTTGCCTAAAGGCGGGAGGCGCGCAGACTCGGTTTCTTTCAGACTTACTTCAACCCCTGTACTACGTAGCTAGCCGCCTATACAACGCGGTCTGGTTCTTGTACGGTGTGCGTCAAGAAAGTCTTACAACAGTGCACGCTCACGGCCGCACGCAGCGGCCTGAGTGTTCGCCACGCCTACGACTCGCTGCGTGAGTAGAGGCCGGCGAAGATATGGTATCCTCGAGGTATCAGTCGTACCACTGCACGACCGCCGCAGTGGACAGACACTGTGCGTGGTAGACCCGGTGCCGCGGAGGTGCTTCGCGGACGCGCGAGGGCTGGAGCTTGAGTCTGAGGGTGCGTGACATCGCAGCTGGACATACATATATCTCCTGCAATAGTCGGGAATCCAGATCGAGGCCCTGCAATGCTATATCTGCCACCTGTCGCGTTCTTCTCGCGGCCCTTTACCATTGAGGTGCCCTGCGCGAAGCGATCTGTACCCGAAGAAACACTGTTACCCACCTCTCATCAAGCTTTCATGCTCAAGAGTGAACGCAGTCTCGTCGCGGCCTGCCCGAGTCGATTTGACTCTACGATATTATATTGAGTATATCAGCCTAACTGCTTCAATCATATACTCCGTATAGTTCGTTACTCTACTAGATTTATTCGCTCGTTCACACTATATTACTCATTTGATTGCTTTCGCAAAACCTTCAAGTGATCTCCGCCTCTATGAGTATATGCGCGACACGAACGAGCGGCGAGTTGAAGACCGAGGTGAAAGCTGGAAGCACTTGCGGCAACTGGTTCTCGGGGTCCTGCACTAGCGCCTGATGGGGTCGTCTGCCCCGCGAATTAAAGTTCCTGGTTACCCGTGCCAAGATGCGACGCAATCTTCTGCCGAACCACTACAATTGCCTAATTGGACACATGTCGGCAATCTCTGGGATCCTCCGGGCTAGCGACGAGTCCGATCTGCGCGACGCGGGACTGTCTCCAGCACGACCACCACTTGCCTTCCCCTGCCACGTCGCTCGTTAGTTACGGTCTGAGCGCAAAGCCGGCTTTCGCTCTCATCTCTAATCACGGTTCTCTGATCATGTCCTGGAAACTCGGCAAGAGCAAGTCCAAGCCTAACCTTTCACCACAAGACACATCTCCTCGCTCAACCACACCCACTCCAGGCAACCCAGACGGAAACCTTATGCCTCGCTCTGGTATCCTCGCCATTCGCGTCCTCGGCGCAGAGGGCCTCTCTGTGCCCTCAGGCAACATCCCGCCGGCGGTGGCAGCGGCACTCAAGTCCCAGCAGGCGCAAGTGGCTGCGTCCGTGTCACCGTCGAGTGTCAACCAGCAAAGGCTGGCCAGCAAACGCAGCAACCGCGACAGCGTGCAGCGGATGCAGTGCTGGTGGCTGCCATACATCGTCATGGAATTCGAGGTCAACCAGGTCCTCATCACGCCTCTGGGCGGAGACTTGCAGAAGCCTCTGTATATGTACGAAACCCACTTGTAAGCACACGATCATCTCTTCTCGGTTGTCTCGTTGCCTGACTGTGCCCTCAGCGACGTGTCTCGTAATTCCGAGATCTCGATACAATGTTACTTGCGGAAGGAGGAGCCCAAGCGCGGTGGCGACGGCATTGCCGACGACATGGGAAACGATCTTTTCATGGGAGGCATCCGTTTCACCCCCGACTTCGACGACATGCCCACACAAGAGCAGTGGTACGACCTCACAGGTGGCTCAGGGCGGATACAGATTGGCATCGCCTTCAGGCCGAGCTCGGTGCGTGCTCATCGTTTGCCACGTCGCATCTTTTGACCTGACTGTTCTTTCCAGGGGGCATCTTTGACCATCGACGATTTCGAGCTGATCACTGTTATTGGTAAGGGAAGCTTCGGCAAGGTGCGCCACTGCTGGCAGATCGTCAGCGGGTCGTGATTAACTTTGGTGATAGGTCATGCAAGTTCGCAAGCGCGACACCTCCCGGATCTATGCCCTGAAGACCATCCGAAAACAGCACATCGTCGAGCGGGGCGAGATTACGCATACGCTGGCCGAGCGTCTCGTGCTAGCCCGCGTCAACAACCCGTTCATTGTGCCGCTGAAGTTCAGCTTCCAGTCGGAACAGAAGCTTTACCTGGTTCTTGCGTGCGTGAAGCTGCCGCTGATCGCGTCTTCCAATCTAACACCAGTTGAGGTTCGTCAACGGAGGAGAGCTCTTCCACCATTTGCAGCGCGAGCAGCGGTTCGACGAGGAGCGGAGTCGCTTCTACAGCGCCGAACTCCTCCTGGCCCTCGAACATCTCCACGAGCTGGATGTCGTCTACCGTGATTTGAAGCCCGAAAACATTCTTCTTGATTACACCGGCCACATCGCTCTTTGCGATTTCGGTCTTTGCAAGCTGAACATGAAGGACTCGGATACGACGAACACGTTCTGCGGCACTCCCGAATACCTTGCGCCCGAGATCCTGTGCGGCCAGGGTTACAGTAAGTGATGTCATTTTGTTTCGATCCTCGCGCTTGCTGACTTCCCGCGTAGACAAGACCATTGACTGGTGGACTCTTGGTGTTCTTCTGTACGAGATGCTCTCTGGTCTTCCTCCGTTCTACGATGGTGAGTCTCAAACCCAGCTGGTGCTACCAGAGTTCTCATCTCCGGACAGAGAACACGGAGCAAATGTACCAGAAGATCCTCCAAAACCCGCTTGTCTTTGGCGACGACATCAGCTCGCAAGCGCGCAGCATCCTCACTGGCCTTCTCACTCGCGATCCAGCTCAGCGGCTCGGCGTGAACGGCGCCGAGGAGATCAAGAAGCACCCCTTCTTCGCGAAAAACATCGACTTCAACAAGCTGCTGAAGAAGCAGATCCAGCCGCCATTCAAGCCGAGCGTCGCAAGCCCGGTCGACGTCTCGAACTTCGATACCGTCTTCACCGCCGAGGCGCCCCTCGACAGTGTCGTCGAGGGCTCGCAGCTCTCGCAGACCGTTCAGGCGCAGTTCGCCGGTACGTCGCTACGCGAGCTCACGCCTGCCTCAGATGCTGATATCTATGTTTAGGCTTCTCGTACGACGGCACGAACATGCCCGTCAGCCCACAATAATTGCACCATCTCCGCTCTCCGTCACTTGCTTCCGTGCTCGCCGTCTCGCTATTCATATCTCCGCGCTGTGTAATCGCCCTGCTGGACATCCCTACTCCTCGTTTCGCTCATACTCGGCATATCTAATCGCTCACTATCGTCACTAGCTACAGTATACACCGCTCGCCGCTCGTTCTACCGACAGCCATCCGTAGTAGATAATCTGGAAATCACGTTATAGGATCTTGCATTATCCTGGACATCCCTTGCAAATGTGTCTCCAGCCTGCGACGTCCTGGTCTGCTTCAAGTGGCCTATCACGATGTAAGGTGTTCGGGGTCTGAGACTGTTGGTTTCGCCACTGCTGAGCAGGATGAGGCACAGTGCTCACATGTCTTTATCTACCGCCTGCAAGAAAATGTGCACTATTGACGTTGTTCATCGCTGTCACTCCAGGCTAGTTCAAGTCACATGAAGGTCCCCAATATTGTCGGCCTGGATGCAAAACAGCGCGCCGCCCTCCGCCAGATATGGCAGGCGTCCATCCCAAATAGGCAGCTGTTGTCCTGGCGACGCCGCCCGCCGTCTTGCAGAGGGGCGGCTCTTAAAGCCTTGGCCCGCACCAGCAGCTGCGCAGGGAGCAGCGTCGTGTACAGGTGGGTCGTGTTTGGCTTGGTCACCTTGGCCGGCTGCATTTGCTCGTTTTCTCCCGATGGCTCTCTTCTCGCGCTTTGGACGGAGGCTGCTCGTGACTGTGAACAAACTGTGAATGTCCGTTCAAAATCTCGGCGGTGTCCTCTGGATGTACCTGGTCTGCGGTGCGGACCACTGATTCAGCGAGCAGGCTTCTTGTCGCTGCTTGACGCGACCGTGCTCGCATTGGCGGCGAGTGTCAGCATCTGGCGGAAATTCTTCTGTAAGTAGTCTGTTCCTGAGTAATCTTAAGCTAGCACGCGCTTATTGTAGTTGCGGCGGATTTGTTTCCGCCAGGGCTTTCGATCGCGTCGCGTGTTCTTCTCCTGCTCATGTGCGTGTCTGGTAACAGTCTGTTTTACTCTTCTAACTAGCCGATTGACGTCTGATCCCATTGTGGGACATTTGCAGGGCCATATCAACCGCCTTCTTCACTCGGCTGCCCCTCGCTCGTCCCAAAGCGCAGATTGGAATGTTTGCCATCCTGTCTATACTCTGGCTAAGTCAGCAAACATACCTGTACAACAATTAAAATGCTCATTAATCTTTACTAGTGTCGAACGCCTTCTCGACATCCCGCTGGGGCGGCATACCCCTGCCATGCTCATCCATCCCCACAGGTGCGCCCTCTGCACGCTCCCAACAAGCCGTGAATTCACAGCGCCACCCACAGACTACCCCACAGAACGCTCCTGGTGCAAAGACGCACAGGCCCTCAAGTTCTGCGGCTGGCTGCTCTTCGCGGGCCGTACGTCTTCCTCTACCTCTCACATCCAATGACCCAGCCTAATGTCGAGTAAATCCTCCTCACGACGTTCGCGACGGCGCGCTACGTCGCCGCGCAGCACCGGCACGTCTGGCGCGTCCCGCTCACGCGCTTCGATCCGCGCGCGAGCATGGACTTCGGACCCGCCCGCTCGCCGAGCATCTTCGAGCCCGCGTCGCCTCACGATGACCGACTACTCCGGCCGGGCGAACGTAGCGAACCCTGGGATCGACTCGAAGTGGTAGGAGCGCGCTCGAAGGGGTGCGCTTTGTAAGTTATCTATGCGTTGGCTGCGCCGGAGGCTCCGGCGTACAGTTTTGTCGGTGTACCTGGAGCAGGCTCTCCGCCCTTTAGATTTCCAACTTGTGTGCTCTGTGAACGTAATGAGATTCGTGTATTACAAAGCTGTCCCCCATGCGTGGTTCCGCGTTGTTATCATTTACCAGAATGAACGGGTGCTGACCTTAAGCCACACCGTGCACCGCATGTCAGACAGCTTGGCAGCATCCGGAAAAGCCTTTGATATGTACCCATACTGACATCCGAAACGATCACAAACAGTAGCTGATAATCCGAGAAGAAGATTACATAGGAATCGATACGTTACGAGAAGCATATAACGGACCGGGTAAAAGGAAAGGAGTGTATCAAGACTGCGAACGACGCAGAAGGGGCGGCCACATAGCGTATATGGTGAGGGGTACAACAGAGGGCATGTCGACGTGCTCAGAAGAATAAATATGTGGTGACGAAGACGCCGAGCGCGATGATGATAACGACTTGCAGCGGGACACCTTCAGGGGGCATCACGGCGTCCTCGACATAGCTGCTGACGTCGGTCTGCGAGACGACGGTGCTGCCGTCGTCGGAGCGTGCGCGCCTGCGCAGCTCGGTGGGGGACGTCTGTGTCGAGACCGTGCTCGGATCGGGCATGGACGAGATAAGCTTCCGCAGCCGCGCGATCTCGGCCTGCGCGTCGCTCAGCCGCGCGACGAGCTCGGGGTTCGGGTCAATGGCGTGCTGCGAGGGCACGGCCTGGACGGGCGCGGGCGCGGGCGGGGTGTGCACGTTGACGTGGACGACGGGCTCGGCGGGCGGCGGGGGCTCGACGGGGGACTCCTCGACGATGCGGCGCGGGACGGCCGGCGGCGGCGTCTCGCGCGCATCGTGGTGCATCTCGTTGTCGGTCTGGGGCCCGTCGTGACTGTGCTCCTGGCCAAAGTCCGGGATCGGCGGCGCATGGCCGTTCTGCTGGCGCTGGGGCACCGTGTCGTACTCCTGCGGGGACACTGAGTCAGCATGCAGAGAGGGGCGCGGAGGGCGACGCACGGTGTGCCCGCTGGGTCGCGGTGGCGCCTCTGCGGCGGCGGCCTGCGGCTCGTCCTCTTCGGGGACGGTCTGGCCTTCCGGTGGCAGGTACGCGACACGGATTTTGTGCTGGTGGACGGCATCTTCAGGACTATCGCCACTCCACTAGGGTATGCGTTCAGTCGTACGAGCACAGGTCACGCGCGGGGCACGCACGATGTCTGTGAGCGGCAGCGTCTCGCGCTCGGGCGTGATGAGCGTGCTCTGGATGAGGAACTTGTCCTTGCACTTTGCGCCCAGCGGCGGCTCTTCCTTCATCGCCTGGAGGACGACTGCAGCGGCGTCGGCGGGGTGCAGCACGAGACTAGCGGCAGCACGCACCTTGGACCTCGACGGTCTCCCCAGGATCGACCCGGCCCGAGTTCGGTCGTACGCAGTACAACTAGGGGGGCGACGTGCACGTCAGCGGGGCGGGCGCACGCGGGGAAGCGCACAGGGCGCACCTTCGGGGCGGTCGTCTTGACCTTGAACGCAACCGGCTGCGAGTTCGGGTTGGAGATGGAGAGGGCCCGCTTGACATGCTGTGTGAGGGGACCTGGCGGGCGCGCACTGAGCACACGGGGCGCGGCGCTCGCGCGGGCGGGGGACACGTACGTGGGAACCCCAGGGTGCTGCTGGGGTTTAAGGTGAGCGACATTGCGGAGGCGGCGGCGGCGGGCGGCGGGACGGAGGAGGAGGAGGAAAGGAGAGTTGGTGCTGCGAGAGAGTTGGCTCGGGTGATGTGATGACGGTAGCGGCCAGGTTCTCTGCGCGCCCCTCCATAAGTGCCCTGTTTGGCGCCCGCGCCTCGCTCCAGCCGGGTTCAACGTGCTCGCCTGCATGCACCGTCCCCTCCATGCGCCTCTGACACCCCCGAAGAATCCTCGCCGAGCTGCAGCGGCTCGTCTGGGCCTCGGAACGACGGGAACGGCCTGCAGGTCCGTCCAAAGCGTCCTTTACAAACCACCGCTGATCGTCTGGTAGTGCAGTAAGCCCAGTTTGAAGCCCCTTTACTGACCTCATAAGCCACACTCATGAAGCGACTTCTATGCAGCCCCTCGCTGCGGCGCATGCATGTGGCGACACCCTCACACGTTCCGACAGACGAAAAAGATTGTCTAGGGCAGCAACGGCACTATATTTCGGCCTGGATCCCCTACATGGCACTATGCGCAAAGCTAGCTTATACTACGATGAGTGACTACGATTGATATACGGATGCAGGGTATGCCCAACGAATGCAACAGGGTAACTACGATTAATCAAAAAGAGGCGGACGGAGGGAATTATCGGACAGCGTGAGAGCGATACAGTCGGTGCGGGGTCGTGAGTGCCGTCTACAGGATAGCGGGTGTGCGTGCGAGAGAGAAAGAGGAGAGAAAATCCCAGGAGCCGTCGTAAACAGAGTCCAATCACTTCTTGCTCAGCGCCTGCATCTGCACGTACTCGTAGTAGCCCCCGCGCAGCGCGATGAGCTCGTCGTGCGTGCCCGCCTCGCTGACTGCACCGTCCTTGATGAAGTATCTGCAACAGTTATCAGCACATGCGCACGCCCGCCACAGGCACAGGTACTCACATGCAGTCCGCGTTCTGGATGGTCGACAGCCGATGCGCGATGGCGATCGTTGTCCGGCCCTTGGCGGCGCTGTCGAGCGCCTCCTGGACGATCTTCTCCGAGTTCGAGTCGAGCGCGGACGTCGCCTCGTCGAGGAGCAGCACCTTCGGGTTCCGCAGCAGCGCGCGCGCGATCGCGATGCGCTGCTTCTGGCCGCCGGAGAGCTGCGAGCCCTTCCCGCCGACCTCGGTGTCGAAGCCGTCGGGGAGCGACTGCACGAACTCGAGGATGTTCGCGTTCCGGCACGCGGTCTCGATCTCCTCCTGCGTGACCTCGCTCACGGGCTTCACCGCGCCGAGCAGGATGTTGAAGCGGATCGTGCCCGCGTAGAGCGTCGGCTCCTGCGAGACGAGCGCGATGTGCTTGCGGTACTCGGACACGTTGAAGTCCGTGATCGGCTGCTCGTCGAGATACACCGTGCCGACGAGCGGGTCGTAGAAGCGCTCCACGAGCTGGATCGTCGTGCTCTTGCCGCAGCCGGACGCGCCGACGAGCGCGACGTAGGTGCCGGGCTCGACGGTGAGGTTGAGGTCGCGAAGGACACGCACGCCGGGGCGCGTGGGGTAGCGGAAGTGGATGTTCTCGAAGCGGATGCGGCCCTGGACGTTCTGCGGGACCTTGCCCTCGGTGCTCTCGGCGTCGATGGTCGGGCGCGCGTCGAGGAGGTCGATGATGTCGGCCGCGGCGCCCTTGGCAGAGGACATGTCGGGCACGAAGGAGAACACGTTGCCGGCCTGGATCGCACCGAAGACGGTCGTCTGGAGCGCGACGAAGAACTGGAACGTGCCGTACTCCTGGGCCGCGACGAGGCGCGAGCCGTACCAGAACACGAGCGCGATGACGAAGAAGGACATCGCCTGCGTGACGGCGTAGAGCAGGTTCGACCACAGCGCGCTGCTCTTGGACTCCTGGAGCGGGCCCTCGAGCGACTCGCTGTAGAGGCGGAGGCAGTCCTCCTCACGCGTGAGCGAGGCGACCGTGCGGATGGAGCCGGCAGCCTCGCAGGCAAGCTGCGCGGACTGCTCGTGTGCCTTCTTGTTCTTCTGGTCCTTGAGCACGACGACGTGGAGGCGAATGAAACCGGCGGAAACGACGAGCGGGACACAGGCGAGACCGACGAGGCCGAGCTTCCATGCGAAGATGATACCGAGGATGACGCCGATAATGAGGGTCGCGGCACTCTGGATGATGGCTCCGAGGGTGACACCAGCAAGACCGTGGATCTTCTGCGGGTTGTCGCTCAGACTCGAGGTGAGCTGACCGGTGCTGTGCTCGTCCTTGTCGAAGAACTCGATGTCCTGGCGGAGGATGGACCTGAAGCCGATGGAGCGGAGCTTGGACGTCAGCGAGGCTGCGGTGGCACCGAAGATGTAGTTCTGCACGCCGATGGTGAGCGTCGACACGATGGCGATGATGAAGAAGTAGAGGGCGTTGCGGTCGCCCTCGACACGGCGCTCGTGGTGGTCCTGGACGGAGAAGCTGTTGATGGCCTTGCCGAAGACGATACCGAACGCAGGGTAGACACCACCAGTCACTGCGAAGGAACATAAGCATGCATTTCACGCCAAACGGAAAAGGTCAACTCACAAACAGCAGCGATACCACCGATGAGGTACAAGTGCCAGACATCGCCGTTGATCTTGCCCATGCGGATGAAGAGATAGAGGAACGAGTACTTGTTCGCCTTCTCGACCTCCTTGTCCGCGTTGCGCTGCTCCATGATCTCAGACGCGAGCGAGCGGTTGCCGGTCTGCGAGCGTCCGAGCGGGATCTCCTTCTCGGCCTGCTTCTCGATGCTCTCCTCGTGCGCCTCGGAGCCCGCCGCGGTGTCGCTGCCGTCGTCGGCCGTCGGCTGCGCGGCCTTCTCGCGCGCCTCGCGCAGCTTCTGCGCGTTCACGAGCCGCGCGTACGCGCCGTGCTCGTCCTTGAGCAGCTCGTCGTGTGTGCCGGACTCGAGCACGAGCCCGTCGCCCATCACGTAGATGCAGTCCGCGTCCTTGATCGTCGAGAGCCGGTGCGCGATCGAGATGGTCGTGCGCCCTGCCGCGGCCTTGTCGAGCGCGTTCTGCACGACGCCCTCGCTCTGCGTGTCGAGGGCGCTCGTCGCCTCGTCGAGGAGCAGGATGCGCGGGTCCGAGACGATGGCACGGGCGATGGCGATACGCTGCTTCTGACCGCCAGAGAGGAGGAAGCCACGCTCGCCGACCATGGTCTCGTAGCCGAGCGGGAGCTTGGAAATGAAGCCGTCGGCGTTGGCCTTGATGCAAGCCTCCTTGATCAGCGCCATCTGCTCATCTTCAGAGGCGTTCTCCCACTTCGTGCCGATCAGGCCGTGCGCGACATTGCCCTTGATGGTCGTGGCGAACAGAGTTGGCTCCTGCGAGACAAGGCCAATCTGAGAACGAAGCCACTTGACATTGAGTTCGCGCAGGTCGACGCCGTCGAGCTTGACGGAGCCCTCGAGCGGATCGTAGAAGCGCTCGACCAGGGAGATGACCGTGGACTTTCCGGAGCCAGAAGCACCGACGAGAGCGATGGTCTTGCCAGCGGGGAATGTAATGGAGAGGTCCTTGACGATGGGGACGTTCGGGCGCGAGGGGTAGTTGAACTTGACGTGCTCGAGCGTGATCTCACCAAGGCACGTCTCGGGCTTGAGACCGGCCTCGGAGGCCGAGTCGATCGTGGGAACGCGGTCGATGGTCTCGTACAGCTTCGCTGCAGCACCGCGGGCGTGTGTGATAGCTGTCGGGTCGCGTGTGAACCGCCGTCACGAACCCATGGCAACATGTGATACGTACCTTGCATCTCAGGGGCGAGCAGTGCGAGAGAGAATGAACCGATGAGGATGGCGAAGAAGACGTTGACAACGTCACCGGCGTTCGCTGGGAATAGAATTGAGATACATATTCAAATACGGGATGTACAACTTACCGTGACCTTCGTTGATGAGCGTGGTTCCGAAATCGAAGGCTATGGAACAGTCAGAATCACGAAGACACACAGGTATTGAACCCACGTACCCAGAGCATAGGCGGAGTAGATGACGAAGAAGAACACGGCGAGACCTCCGCCGTGCCAGACAGCAGCCTTCATATCGACTTTGCTGGCCTTGCCGACGTAAATGTCGTACAGATCGCCGAGGACGTGCTGGGAGCCGAAAGCGTGCGCCGTGCGGACGGTGGAGATGACCTCTTCCGCAAGCGAGCCCGCCTCGGCGACGTGCTTCAGCGACATCTGCATGTACGTCGAGATGAACTTGTTCATGACACCGCCGGTGATGGCGATGCACGGCAGGATAGAAGAGAGCGCAAGCGCAAGACGCCAGGACTTGGCGTAGGCAAGCGCGAAACCGGTCACGAAGGCGGCGAGGAAGTTCATGACGAGGGCAACCTTCTCAGAGATACCCTGCTGGACGAGATCTATAATTATCGGTCAGCGACGATTGGGGCTGCGGGAGACGTGGCACGCACGGGTATCGGTCTGGATGCGGGTAGCGACCTCGCCAGCGCCGACATTGTCGAAGTAGGCGATATCCTGGCGGAGGACGGCCTGGAGGTAACGCTCGCGGAGGCGCTTGGCGTTCACCTCGGCGGTGTAGACCCAGATATACATGTAGATGAACGTGGCGAACAGCATCCCGACACCTGGTGGACTTGTCAGAGCGCGCTTCGGGGATGGGGGACGTCACTTACCGATGTATACCAGGTAAGACGCGTTGAGGGCGGCGGAATGCCTAAAGGCGGCAGCGGCGGCGGGCAGATCAGCCCGTGCTTGGTCGCCCGCGGGACCTGCTGCGTTCGCGCTCGCCATGACCGTGCCGAAGTTGACGAAATCCTGAGTGAGTCGACCGAACAGCAGACTCATGAGAGGCTGAGGACGGCGGTAAGTGCGAGCGTGTGGAAAGTGAATCACGAGCACGCACCTGAGCAGCACCTCCCGCTGCTGCACAGACCAAGCCGATTGCATCCAAGAAAAGCTCGAGGGGAGTAGAAAACCTGCGATGCGAGCAAATGTCAGAAAGGCAACGGGCTTGACGACTGGGAGATACGCACCGGAAGAGGGAGGAGAAGGAGGCAGGTGGGATGTCTTTCTTGGCAGACTCGGGGGCAGCCTCGAGGGAATTGGGCTTCTCCTCGGCCTCAGCATCAGCGGCTTTGGCCTTCTTGTTCTTGGAGAAGAGCCCCTTCTTCTGCTTCTGCTCGAGCTGCTGAAGCTGCTGCTCTTCCGCCTTCTCGTTCGTGGGAGCGTCCGAGTGCGTCGACTCTGCGGCCATGGTGGCGTCGCTGTGCCTGGGTAGGCTAGAGAGTGTCGACGACGGAAGGGAAGGAATTATAAAATAAAGGGAAGGAGCGAAGGATGGGTGATGTTTGCCCGCGCAGGCATGCGGGCCCTTATAAGGCACCGACCGCCCATCACAGAGCCAAGGTGAATGGCTCAACTAGGCGCCGGAAAAGCCGCGTAGTCTCACCCCCGATGCAGGCCCCGATCTCGATCTCACCATCGTCCCCTTCCCCGCAGTTGGCGCCTGTGTCCCTTTCCCCCGCTGCTCCTCGGCGTCGCAGCCCCAGACCTGTGCTGCATTTTTCTTTCATTTTGCGACCTCTGCAGAGGCATCTGGGTAATTCTATGCCCGTTCAGCAGCCCAGTTTCCCGCACAGACTCTCGGGGAACCTCGTTCGATCAGTGCAGAAACAAGCTCCAAGTGCTCGGTGTGAATTCCGCTTACGCGAGAATGGATTACATCGTTGCCACCAGCTTGCCAGCCAGGCTTTGCCTCCGCGCGTGAGAACATGTAATCGACTGGACGGCAGGGCTCATGAGCCCGGCTCGAGCCCAGCGTGAGCCCTCGAGCGCCCGCCCCGCCCGTGAGCCCTGAGGCGCCCGCGCGGGATTTTGCATGAGCCCTCGGCCATCCGGCGTGTCGGGAGCAATACCGCCGGCCGCCTGGACCACATGGCCGCCACCATGCCCCGCCCGAAAGCGTCGCGTCGCTCCGACCCATGCTTTGCCCCCGACCACCTCACCGCGCTCGCCGCTGAGCGTCGTCTTCTACCCTTTCCTCTTGCTCTTCTCTCTTCGTTTCTGGACCATACTTACTGTCTTCTCCATGTACCCAGCAATATAAAACATTTCTTCGAAAATCCCGTGCGCCAGTGGCAGGATTGTGCGATAAGAGGTGTGCAGCGGGGACCTTGGTGGATGTGCCAGAGCAGCGCGACCTGTCTTGGATTCTAGGTGAGTAGACCACTCGTATTATTCTTTGTGCTCAACAGTTGACTCTGCTAGAGCCTGTTCGCCTCGCAATAGGCCACACAAAAGCCAGTCGACGTATAAGTGCTTCTCGATGTCGTCCACTGACCTTCCGCAGCCTGTCCCTACCCCTTCCTGCGCACCATTCGACCTCCACACCGACTGCTATGGACGATTCCGAAGACCCGCGCTATCACACGACAGTTGGCACGCTCATGAGGACAATCGAGCCGAAAGATACCTGCGGGAAGCGCGGCTGCCTTCGCCGGCTGGGCCTGTTCCGCGTTCACCAAGGCTCAACGCCCGAGTCTAGACATCGCAAAGGAGCCATCGCACAGACAGTGAGTTTCTTCAGCTCCTGTCGAGCGAGGTTATCTTGTACTCATGGGATGCAGTGCTCCTCATGGCCCGAATGTCACTGGACGATCTGTCATACCGACCCGCTCTATGAAAATGACGCCGAGCTCATCGTCCAGCAGCTCAATGAAGCACAGGAGAAGGGCGACTACGTGCGACGTCTCCCTGATGAGTATAAGCCTCGCCTTCCGCTCCTTCGACTGCCCCCTCCGGCCGCTTCACAGGGCAACGCTTCACAGGAACACGACGTCATCTACTGCACAACGCCGGGCTGTAAGACGAGGAAGGGCGCACGAACTCGAGGCAACAAGTTATGCCCCGATGTCAAGTGCCCGAGCTGCTGCAAGACTGCTTTCGAAGATGCCTGTCGTGACCAGCGCTCTCGTGTGCGCTGCGTGCCCCATAAGACCTCTGCGCTGGTCTACCCTCCCTCTCATCTACTCCCCCATGCACCCTCTACCACTACGCCAGCCAACAGTCTTCCCTCGATGACGGAAGTCCCTCCCGCTGACCCGCCCACTGCGACTGCTTCGCGCCGCGCTCCAAGCCGCCGCGTGGGAAACCTCTCGCAGCCTATGGATCCTGAATGGGCTGAGCAACGAGGACAGGCTGAGGTCAAGCGACTGGAGGCGATCTCTCGAAGGCAGCAGTCGGAACGACTAGTAGAGCAACGGAAGAAGATGTGCACTTTCGTGATCTGGTACGAGGTACGCATTTGCTGTATACCGCCTATCTTGCCTGTGTGCTCACGCCTCGTAGAATGGCCAGCAACCTCTCGTCCTCTCGGAGGTCGTCGACTCATACCCGAACGTTGCTCTGCGATCTATCGCCAAGCTAGCGGCACTGAACCTGGACACGACATCAGTCTTAGAGTACTGGAATGGCGAATGGATCCTTTGTGGGATCGAAACTCCGCTAACTGTCGACACCGACCATGCTCTGCTGCTTCGCACTCGCCCCACGCTCACCTTGCAGCTTGCCGACTGCCCGGGCTTAGAAGACCGGCTCGAAACACAGGTGAAGCGGCGCGGCGGTATCAAGCGTCGTGCACCACTTATGACGTCCCCTGTCAAGAAGATGGCTCGTGCTGTCCAAGACTTATCAATCCCTCGTCTCCCTGCATTGCGTCTCTCCCCCGTTCCGAGTCGCAGTGTTTCACCATCGCCATTTCCCACTTCCAGTCGTACTACCCCTCGTCCACGCTCCCCTTCGCTTGAACTTCTTCAATCCCCGCCTCTGAGACCGGCACCTCTCGCCCCCGTTGCTGGAGCCCTTCCGCCGACCGCACTTGCAGCACGAGCGTGGCCGAAGGACTTCACTGTCCGTGAAATTGTCGACGGGTTCCGGGAACTAGAGCGCTTGTTCAACCAGGGTCAGCCGAACCGCTTGACGTTCGTAGACGTTTTCCATGCTCCCTACGTCAAGGCTACTGTTACTCGCCACAAGGCCTATCTGAAGAAGGTCACGGATGCGGCTTTCATTGACATCGAGCTGCATGGCGACTGGAAGTGGTCGGCTGTTGTCACCGCTTTCGACCGCAAGCAACCGCTTGACGACTTTGCGAGTTCGGTCCGTGGAGATTCTGTTGCCTGCGCTGTGGCTGATGGTGGTCATGAGCATGTACCGAGTGCATGTGAGGCTCCCGCGCCTGGCGCGGCTTCTGCCTCACAGAGCGCTCCCACGGCCGCAGACGCTTCGCACACACGTCAGGATGGCCCGACCGGCTCTGAGAATGATTCCCAACCAGTTGCCCCTGCTCCTTTCCCTGTGCTCTCGCCGCTTCACGCTCTGTCCCCGCGAGGCAATACTCCCCCCATCCTCTCGCGCCCTGTCTCGCCCCTGGATCTGTCCGAGTTTTTCCCAGACATCACGCAGCCACTCTGCGAGTTCTGCGATGAGCCTATGACTGGACAGCCATCCGCCGTGCTGCAAACCATGCGTGCCAAACTTCTGCCTTTGTCCTGGTCAAGTCCGACGATCAACCCGGCGCATCGAGCGGTCGAGAATCCTACCGTCTGCCATCAGTACTGCGAGCGGCACGAACTAGAGACCACCCAGCTTCCGCTTGCTCAAGCCGCAGGCTGGCCCCTCGCTCCCAACTTCTCTCGTCTCTACCACCGCCTCCTGAGACTTCGCGTCATGCTAGCAGCGGTCTTGAAGGCAGAGACGCCCTCGAGCGAGTTTCTGCACGCTGCACGAGCTCGCTATGGCAAAAGTGGTGGTGCAAATGCCGCAGAAGCCCCCCAGGCGCAGTATGCTTCGTTCGGAGAAGCAGATCGCGTTCGAACTGCTGGATAGTGCGTTCTTCTCTTGATTCTTGTGCGATCTATGCTGATCCTGCTCTAGCTACGGCAACGAAGGGCTCCAAATCATCCAATACACGCTCATGAACATGTTCGATGCCTCTGACTGCGATATTTCCAGTTTCGAGCCGCTGAGGTCCTTCGACGCTATTCTTCGTGAAGTTCTTGTGCCCGAGGCCATCACATTGCTGATCCAAGCAGATATGCAGCTGTCTCGTACCGACGCTATCACGACGCTCTTTGCCAGCCAGGACTTCGGAGCACTCATGCATCCTGCGCATGAAGCCTCGGCCGACTTCGACGCTGTACAAGCTCACCACGCTGACATTTACCGCCGTGTACTTGCGGAGATGGAGGCCGAAGAAGCTGCACCAAGCGTCCTCGAGTATTGGAACGCGGACACAACCCTGGGCTACGAAGAGTGGGTGCAAGACACGCAGCAGCAGAAGGCCAGCAACACAACTGCCGGTTCCTCCGATGCAGGTGTTCGCTTGAAAGAAGAAGAGGTCGAGGCCGTCTTTGCTTCTAACCCTTCTGCGCCGAGCTCGACACTCACTGCTGTACAGGAAGGAGATCATGTTGTATACATACTCGATGACTAGATTACATGCTGTACATCTGCTTAATATACGATCTGCATATTGTCCATGCGCTCGGTGTGGTCGGCTCAGTCCTCGATGTGGTACCGCGTGCACTCCAGCAGCAGCGGCGCACACACACATTGATGCCCGCAGCACACGGCGCACTGCGTGACGCGGAACACGCGCGAGTGCGCCGCATAGGAGAGGTCCGTGACCTGTCGGAGCTTCGCCGCGCTCTCTGTGTGGTACGACTCGATGAGCTTCTTGTCCTTTGGCGAGCATCAGCACTCTGGCGCACACGCGAGGAAAAGGTGGACGCACCATGTCGAGCTCCGTGTGCACGGCCGTGATGCGCGCCAGGAGCCACTGCTTCACGTGCTCGACGCTCGCGACGCTGTTGCGGTTGAGCATCTGTATGACCGCGAGCAGCGGCATGATCTTCTCCTCTTCGATATGCTCCAGAACACGCACGAGGTTGCCGGCGCGGCGCGCGAAGAGCGCGGACGCAGATGTGGGGAAGCGGATCACGAGTGTGTACAGGCGCAGGTATCGAGCACCATACTTGTGGAGGCCGTGCACGGCGTCCGCCGACGCGCCGCCGCCGGGCTCCGCGCGCTCGCAGTCATGTGGAAGCAGAGCACGTCCTCGGCCATGCCGCGCATCTCCCAGAGGAGGACGAGCTTGGGCGTGAAGGTGCGCGTCGAGCACAGGAAGATTGTGTGCGTGTGGTCGTCTGGGAGTTCGGCGCGTTGAACAGGCGTGTTGACGAGGTACAGCTCGAGGAACGTGTTCCAGACAGCAGCCTGGTCTTGCTTCTTGAGCTCAGGGTCTGCGTTCGGGTCGGGCTCGACGCTGGCCGGCGCGCCCTCCGTGCCGGGCACGCTCTGGACCCAGTGACGCAGCGAGTCCTTGTGGTGGCCGTGTTTCTTCGCGAGGTACGCCGCGTGCTCGTAGTAGCCTGCCTGGCAGCAGATGGGGACGGTGGTGTCACGGTCGAACGGGAGCTCGTCGCTGTTGCCATCGCCGCTCGCGCGCGCGCTTCGCTCTTGACGAAGCTGTAGAGGCACGCGACATCCTGCAGCTTCGTGTATGTGTTCGAGAGCAGTATCGTGTGGTTCGCGTTCGCGAGCCCGCGCCTGCGCAGCTCCTATAGGTACAACACAACGATGCGGATGTGCTGTGTCGGGGAACTGCAGGCGCGCTGAGCGCAGCGCGGGGGTACCTTGCGAATGACGTAGCTTAGCTGCAGGAAGCCGATCGTCGGCAAGAAGTGCTGCATTGCGAGGTCGTACTCGCCCTTTGCCTACAGGAAGCAGGGAGTCAGCGCAGACCAGCATCGAAACACGCGGGGGCGTACCTTGGCCCTGCGCCCGTAGCTTTTCTCGTATGCCTGCTCCATGTGCACGCACAGGTGCTGGGGCACGGTATCATTGGGACCGGGGGCACGGGCGGGCGGGGTTTATTCGCCACTAGGACAGCAGCGGCGGGTGCTACCCACTGTAGGACGGCTGCACAGGGTCTTCTAATTGGCAAGATGGCTAGCTAAGAACAGGTAGAGTTAGTATACTTTAACACAGTAGCGATAGCGCCAGCTGAGAAAACGCACCTTTTCGTAGCACAGAGGGGCGCTGGACAGCTTCTGGGGAGGATAGGGTAGTGGACGAGGAGGCAGAGCGAGAAGCAGCTGAGAGCGCTTTGGAGCATCTGGCCCAATTTGGCAGCAGTGTCTTGTAGCATACTTGAGCACTTCGGCGAGCTATTATGATTGAGAAAAGCTGTACTATGGCTACATCGGCTGGCTTATACTGCTCGATAGTCATAGGATACATGCAGAGTATGACATGCAAAAATAGTATTTTGAAGCAAAACCGCATTAAATTAATGTACTTACGCAGGCTCGAACTAGGGAACTTCGCGGTTTCTGAGAATGCGTTATACACAGCACCAACTAACCACTCAGCTACTGATCCTTGAACAGAACGCAAGCAACAATGACCACCAAATGGATGGCTTACTGCGTGGAAGCATTCAACGATGCTCGAGATAAAACCTTCCATGATGTCATTGAACCCGGACACTCTGGGGCCCACGAACGAGTACATGGCACCCTTCCCTGATACAAATATAAAGTGACTGTATTCGATATCTACTCCTTGAGTAATACATGCCGAGGAATGAAGTAGGGAGCATGAAGATTGTCCTCGAGCCTGATAAGCAGCTGACGGTTGCGTCGCTTGATCATCTCGTCTACAAAGAAGTTATACCTATCAACCTGCATCTCACGTACAATGGCTTGATATCCGCCAAACCACGCGTTGGCTTGCTCTGCAGCAGAAGAGTTGAAACGCCATGTCTTGGACTTCCCCTCATCCTTCGTCAGCTCTGGAAAAAGCGCAGGGTTGCAGTTTGCATTGCAGTTCTCGTCCCCTTCTTTGTGCTTGCTCTTGAAGTGAAAGACATCCACAGGTAGTGCCACCTCGTCGAAGTAGCTTCGAAGATGGGGCTCTGGGTCATTTCGAAGCATGGCGACAAGCTTGCAGTTGTTATCATGCCAGATTACGCCTGGGAGTGACGCCTTTGTCGGAAATAGCTTCATGAGGAAGGTCTGGTACATCAAAATCCATAACCCATTAGCAAGAATATTAGAACGCTGTGTAGATAGGAACACATACCCGAACACCATTGAGTGCCTCTGAACCGAAGAACGTGGCTCGGCCAAGGATAATACCACACGATGCGACGCAGAGCTCTTCGTTATGTGTTCGCTTCCGCCCAAAGCGTGCGCGAGTGTGGCGATTACCTGTCTCGGGCTTATCGCCGTCGCAGAGGCCATCCTTGTCGACCAGCAGCTCCAAATCGTCTGTGGCACTTGTGTTGGACAGACCTAGGCTGTCAGCCTGGGTCGCTCGTGTACGCTCGAGGCGCTGCTTGAGGCGGAACATGGCCTTGTTCTCTTCATTGACCCAGGTTTCGAGCGCCCGGTGTTGCTTGTCCGTGCACGTGCGATAGCCTGTCTCGACTGCCTCTTCGCAGTCGTTAACTGCACAAATGTTGTGTCGGTGTCGATGTGTTCTGCAGTACATGGCTTTGCCTGACTCGAGGGGCTCTGTGCAATTGTGTACTGCACAGCATGGATGTCCAAGTGTAACGCCGTCGACTACAACAGATCGTAGCTGACCTACACCACATCTTGAGTAAAATTGCAGTGTAAAGATAGAGAATGACGCACACTGAACACCGTCTTTATTGGTGTGGACCCAGCAGCATAGATCGCAGGCATGATTCCAGCATTCTTGTCCAGTGCCCTGAAGCTGCTGGTTGCGCGCCTGAAGCGCAGGCTTGAGACGCTCTTCCTGCGAGACTGCATCATGACGCAGCTGGAGGACAGCGACCGTGTCTCCTGCTGCATGTCGTTCGGATACGTCCACGAGAAGGCAGTGCAAGAAAAAGGCGTTCCAAACGTCCTTGACCTCGAGCTCGAGCCTGTTGGGCCATGTAGCTGGCAGAGCCTCGACGACTGCGCTGGGAATCACGCTTTCATTATAGATATGCGCGCAATTAGTTGCAGATGTCCTACAAATATAACAGAATGTTAATATCTTTCATCTTGTGCCCTGAACAGTGATGAAGCGTACCAGGCATGGAGCATCATGCTGGCGAAGTGCTCACAGAGCCGTGTGGAGATGAAGTAGTGCTGCGAGACTTGGATGTAATCGAGCAAGTGAGTGTAGTACGTTCGAGTTGTGGCTTGCTCATGAACGTAGTAGTCTGCATAGTAGCGTGTGTTGCAAACTGAAATACTAGTTGTCAGCGTATGCACGAGTATCAGAGCGTAGAGAGCGTACAGCGACAATACGAGGACATCGCAAACCCGGGAAGGGTCCCAAAGTCATGTGTAAACATGGTCGCTGAGTGTGAAAGATGTGCGGACAGCTCGCGGGGTCGAAAATCGCCATTAGGGAGCAATTGCTTGCAATCTAAGCAGACCCGGGTCGGTGGGTACACATTACAAAAGGCTAAGGAACAGATGAGATAGGAATTCCTGGCTAAGGAGTGCACTTACATAGCTGAAGACCGAGTCCATATTTCAGGAATAGCGGGATGAGGTGTGCAGCTTGCCTCATCTCGTCATCTCGCGTACTGGCAGCTGCGTGCTGCCAAACATCGAGGCGGAATGCATGCCAAAGATGCTTGATGGCTTCATCCGAAACACCAACAGACAGCACCAGGAAGTTCTGAACGTTGACTGGGAGGGTTGCGGGTGGGTCTGGTGTGTAGGACGCCTGAGCATAGGCGATCGTCGGCTTGAGATACCTCGCGAGGGCAAGAAAGAGCTCAACACGAGGCAGCTCCAGGCCTGACAAGAGAGGATTCCCAGCCAGTGCCAGTAGGAGCTCAGAGACGAGCATGGTGGCGGTGGTGATGGTGTAAAGCTTATGATATTGCTACGTGGCTACTCTACGGGCGGCGGCGACGGTCAAAGCGTCGCGACGCTTTCGGGCGGGGCATGGTGGCGGCCATGTGGTCCAGGCGGCCGGCGGTATTGCTCCCGACACGCCGGATGGCCGAGGGCTCATGCAAAATCCCGCGCGGGCGCCTCAGGGCTCACGGGCGGGGCGGGCGCTCGAGGGCTCACGCTGGGCTCTGAGCCGGGCTCATAGCCCGCACGTCCAGTCGATCCGATATTCTGCCGCGCGTAGGTCCCTCGGCCCGCCAGCCCTCGCCGTAGCAGCCTCCTCGTCACCGCCCGTCGTTCCATTTCACGACTGCAGCGCCCTCGAGCCCACAAGCTTCCCGCTCACGCACGATAGCGTTTGATTCGCACACATGGCCACCCTCAGCTCGCTCCCGCATCGGGTGACTCACCGCCCTTTTATCAACGGTTGTGACGCTCCGCCACGCCGTGCCCGGTCCTCGCCCTCGCCACGGTGCCGCCGCCGCACCAGTCATCGATTCGCCGCGCCAAGGCTGTCGTCCCACAAAATAACCGTGGTAGGCGCCAGCTCGGCGAGTGCGCGCTTGTGTGCGAGAACATACTTTGTGGCTGTGTGCGTGCATGAGACCCGCCCTGCATCCGCTCGAGATTCGCCGATCTGCAGGCTCAGGGACGCTCCAGCACCTTCCAGCCATGACGCCGACACAGCGAATGTCTTGTCTATCGTGCGCAGCAGCGCGTCCTCGTGAAGTCATCTCCAGGAGACCCGCCAGCGACGGCTGACTCGCCTGCGCACCTCGCCTACGTACGCAGCGAACGCAAAGAGCGCTCAGGGGTCCCGACGCAGCCGCTGCGCCCTCACCCATGCCCGCGCTTAGCCGCAGTGTACGCCTGGTGCACGCTCGCGCACGGGCGCACGCACACACACGCTTGCTCGAGAACGAATCGCCCGCGCAGGACGCGAGAACGCGACGCGTGCAGCGCGCGGCTGGCAGCACAGATCAGCCATCACCGATCCAGGGCTACCGAGGCGGCGGCGCGCGGGCGGCCTGCAATGGAAAGGCCCGCGCATCCAGGCCCGCGCCTTGGCAACGGCGTCCGCCCGCGCGACGCGAGCGTGCCTGCCGCTGCGCCGCACGGACGTGTGCGCACATGCGCAGGGCGCCCCAGGGCGTCCGCGTCAGGCTGCGGCATGCGGGGGTTCGCAGCTGCAGGCCGCAGCAACGCGCAAGAGACGGCGCCGCGAAGCTAGTGTGACAGGTGGCGCATTGGCGGGAAGTGTGCGCGAGGCGATTGGCTGGCGGTGATAGATTGCTGGCGGCCTCTCTAGACCTGGTATCGTTGTTACCTGCGTCGATGGTGTGCAACGGCCTCAGGTCACTGGCTTGATGGCGTGGTGGCCGCTGCCGTGCCGATACGTGGCACCTGAAGCACATGTACAAATTCAGCTCCGTGCAATGAGGAAAGTCGTCCATCGATGGACACGGAGGCGGTACCAGCGCCGGCGAGTACCCGATGAGCACGCGGAGGTTAGTAGTACGTGAGTGACCGGCTGAGCGGCAAAGGCTTGAGGTCTGGAAGCGTGCGGCATCATGACGAGGAGTCAGAGCACCTCTTCCGCTTCCAGCGGGCTGTGCGTCAGTCGATTATCTTGGATTGTCGTAATAGCATACAAGAGAATCACCGCACGCAACTCGTGATGGGCAGAGGGCTGCATACGACAGTGAACAAACCATGGAACTTCTGCTACGGTAGGTTATTGGCAAAGTATGGCATTATAGAGAGTAGAAGTGCAAAGTGAAGATCTAGACCGGCAAAGGACGGCGAGTGCGACCGGCACGTCAGGAACTTTAAGCTTCAGCAGCAGGCCTTGCTATCAGCTGCCATCGCTGCCGTTTCGACGCGTTGGGGCGGCACGAAGAGATCGGATTAATCCAGCGCAATGACACCCGGATCCACCACGACAGCCCACGCCTCCTCCTCCACCTTCCCCTTCCTAGCCCGAATAACACCCAGCCTGCGCTCCTCCTCGCTCGTTCGCACCCCCAGCTCGACCGCCCTCCGCAACGTCTCGATGCGCCTCCTCTTCTCGCCCTCGACGACCTCGCGCGGCAGCGCCCACCGCCCCCGCAGCCGCGCCTCCGCCCAGCGGCCCTCACGCAGCGCCGCCTCGCCGCCGCCCTCGACCCACGCCCGCGCCGCGCGCCACGCGCGCACATCCCCGCGCGGCGGCGCCTCGAACGCACTCGACACCGGCACGCCCGCCGCGCCGCACCCGGGGCAGCACGGCACGACGCGGCGCCACCACGCCGCGGGGAGCCACGGCTTCAGCGCGTCGAGCTCCGCCTGCGGCGGGAGCGCCGTGCCGCCGTGCCCGAAGAGCGCCTCCTCGAGCTCGCGCCCCGCCCGCGCGAGCGCGGCGCTGCGCGCAGGGTCCGTGTGCTGCAGCGCAACGGCGGCGCGGTGCACGGCGCGCAGGCGCGTCCAGTGTGGGCGCGCGAGGCGGCCGCCGTGCGCGTCGTGTGCGTACTCCGTGTCGGGCTTGCGCAGGAAGCGGAAGGTGCGCCGGCACGCGAAGCAGGCGAGTTTCCCGCGGAGGCGGCCCTCCGCGGCCTGCTGCGCGAAGAGCCAGCCCCAGCGCTGCCCGAGCTGAGAGTGGCAGCAGTCGGCCGGGTCGTTGCGGGGCGCGCGGTCGAGCCTGCGGGTGCGGTGTGGGTTAGGCGGTGTGCGCTCGGTGGGGCTGCTCGGGTGTGTGTACTGACCTTCGTACGAAATAAGGGGTTCCGTCTGGCTTCATGGTGGTCTTGGGTTCAGGTTTGCTATGCGTGGATGAGCAGCCTTGGAGTTGGCGGACGCGGTAAAGGGCTGAGCTGTCCGTCCATTGGACGGCGTATTCGGAAATGGAAGATAAATTATAGCTTCTGGCGGGCTGACTCCCGGTGAGTGCTGGTGACTACTTTACGGGACCGCACGTCGCGACGCGTGACGCCGCCGCCGTCGCTGAGATTCGCGCGGGCGGACCACGGCGCGACCCCGGACACCTCAAAAGACCGCGAAGCGCAGGGAGCGCCAAAGCTGCACCCGCGACGTTCACCGGGCTCGGAAGAAGCTCTCGCGTGGTGCGCCCGCCCTGCAATGATGCCTTCCCACATCGCCCGGGGAGCGCACGCGCATCCTTCGGGCTCGGTAGGGTCGCTGCAGCACGCCACACGCCGCCGCTGTCGGGTCCGCTTGGTCCCGGGGCGCGCGTCGTTATCGACGAACAGCCGCGTAGGGACGGACGAGAACAGAAATGCACTTGCAGCCCTTCGCAAGAGGCGCGGCTCGCAGCACTCGGCTGCTCGTAATCGATGTCATCCGCCAAGCGATCCAGCACGAACTCTGCGTCCGCTCGTCCCGACGATGACGCGAGAGCGGGCCGCACTTGTGGATAGCATGGGATTGCATATACAAGGAGCTGCGCCACATAGATGCGTAGGATATGAGCAAGCGTGACTCTGCTGCCTCATGCCTGTCTGGCGGAACGGACGCCGCGACGCTTCGACGCATGCGCCGTGACGTCGCAGCACGCGATGATCTCGTGGTTCTTGCTGTTGCAGCCGGTGTCGCTCGTGCCGTGGCAACTCCATGTATTGCCGTTCGTGTCCGTCGCGGTGGTCGGGCTGCAACCCGACGGTCAGCCATGCGCCCTTCTGCATGAGTCGGACGATACTCACTTGCCGGTCGCGTCGCACTGTACAGTGGCCTTGCCGTCGTAAGGGCCGCACACCATGCTGCCGCCGTTAAATACGGAAGAGATTGGGACGCTGTTCTGTGAAGACTGCGCGAAGACGTTGCAGTCGTTGTCCATCATGAAGCCCTGTCGGATTGTGATGACTGGTTGATGTTGAGCAAAAGTTGCATCACTTGAGAGAAAGTGGAGCCTAGACATACCGCCGCCTGGACCTTTTGCTGTTGTCTATGGTGTATTCAGCAGACACACACGGCTGGAGTTACGCAGATGCCTACCGAGGTCTTGCCTATGGCTGCGAGGCAGAAGCAAAGGCGATGAGCATCCTGAAAGCAACAAGGGCTGGGCAGCACGCACCAATTTCTCCGAGAGAGCATACGTTGGCGAAGCAGGCAGGCAGGAGTGCCATAGTGGCAAGAGCGGAATAGCGGGAGAAAATCATATTGTAATGTTGATGAAAAGGAGGGTCCCAGCCCGCGCCGTGTGAGGAAGGTATTGACAGAGGAAGGAAGGGAGAGCCAGTCTAAGATTCTAATATTCGTCACAAGCTCTTTTTAAACATACGCTGAGTGAGCATCGCCGTGACCTGTGGCCGAGAAACGCGGTTGCTGGCGTTGCATCTGGGAGGTCCTAGACGGGCTGATACCGGTGCGACGCCCTGGCAGATGGCGCGATACGAGTACTCGACGATCTTGATTTCCGAGATGGCATCCTGGTTAACGGATCGTCGCAGCCTGTGATTTTTATTTTTGAGAAAACGGCGGCGCAGCTGGCTACGTTGCTGCACGTTCTTATCAGTCTTGAATATAGATCTGTACACATTGCACCTTGGCGGTGGCCTCAATAGATGTGATCTATGTGCGGAGTAGCCTTCTCAGCCTGCGAGAATTATATAATACACCGTCTTGATATCATGTAAAGAAGCCCTTACAGCTGGCAATCAAAGCCTGGGTCTAAAGCGCAAGGCAACCATTATCTGGGGAATCCGAATAGATATGGCCATCATATGCCCCGCGTACCGACCTAGGAGTGCAAGGAAGAGACCCAAGGATCGATTGCAAACATCTCCAGCATAAATATTTACATAGACGTGAACCAAGGATGACACAGAGCCGCATGCGCAGATAAAATATAATATTGTACAAGCAGCAACCCGCTGCATAGATACATAACATGCACAAGAGCATCCCACTCGTGTCTCACGCCTGCCTGGCGAATCGGAAGCCACGGCGCCGCGACGCATGCGCCGTGACGTCGCAGCACGCGACGACGTTGTAGTTCTGGCTGTTACATCCCGTGTCAGTCGTCGCATGGCAGCTCCACGTGTTTCCGTTCGTGTCCGTCGCGGTCGCCGGGCTGCAATGTGCATCCGCGCATCAGCGCCGCGCCCCTGAGCTCCGCAGACCAGCACTCACTTGCCGGCGCCGTCGCACTGGACGGCGGCCTTGCCGTTGTACGGGCCGCAGATCGTGCTGCCGCCGCCGAAGATCGCGGCGAGCGGGACGGCGTTGTTGGAGGACGCCTGCGCGAAGACTTGGCAGCTGTTGTCCATCATGAAGCCCTGCTCAATCGTGATCTCTGCGCGATTATTAGCGCGTGCAATTTTGGTGCGACGGTGGACGCAGGGCAGACGTACGGCCGCCGACGGAGCCATAGGCTTTGGTCTGTCATTGAGTTAGGGCAGATCCTTATACTTATTGTGTGAGAGAGTGCGAGGTACTCACAGCCACTTTGCCGATAGCTGGGAAGGTGAGGTAGGGATGAGCATGAAGATCATATTATGGACTGGGTAACGCTTACCGATCTCTCCGGGAGAGCAGACTGTCGCAAGGCAAGCAGGAAGAATAGCCAGAGCGGAAAGCACGAAAGAACGGTACGAAGACATGTGATAAGATCGGTGAGAAGAAGGTGGTGCCCTGTGGTGCCGGCCCACTTGATACGAATTTGATGCAGAGAAATAGGGAGAGCCAGTCTGGAGAAACTTGGGCAAGGTCCTGCCTCCTCTTATACGAATTGAGAGAAGCTGTCGCTTGCTCACTGCCAGGCCAGGACTAGCGTTGAGGTGCATGGCATCTTTTCGACCCTAGATAGAACAGGAGGCTGTCAACGCCCGGGGAGATGGCGCGGCCTGGGGCATGATCTTCACTATGACAGCTGAGCGGGCGGATCGTCGCAGCTCGTGATCGTCAAACTAACGTCAGATACGCTGTAGCACGAGAGACACTGCAGACTCTGCGGGTATCGAAGCCTAATTACAGCCCCAATCAATACGACCTACATGTGTAGTACGTCCCCCAAGCGAATGGAGCAGCGAAGTCCGTATCATGCATGTGCCACGACATCGCAGCAAGCGACCACGTCGTGGCTGCTCCCGTTACACCCAGTGTCGTGGGTGGGCAGGCAGCTCCACGTGTTCCCCTCAGTATCAACCGCGACCTCCGGGCTACCACGAAGTCAGCCCGCGTCCACGCACGCGCCGCCGCACACGTACTTTCCGGCGCCGTCGCACTGCACGTACGCTTTGCCGAGGTACGGTCCGCAGGTCAGGTCCGGGGCGCCACCCGCCGGCTGCGCCTTGGGCGCGGCGAAGACGAAGATGTTGCAACTGTTGTCCATCATGAAGCCCGTCGTGACCTGCGCGATCGCTGTGGCTGCGTGCCAGCGCTGCGCGACGTGATGGATATGCGGTGCTGACCTTCGTCGGAGCGTCCTGTGACCGTGGCTTAGGGGAGTATCAAACATTCAGAACAGACCTACAGCGACGCGTGCGGCGAAAGCTGACCTGTGCTTTGCCGATAGCTGGTGGAAGTGTAGGGCAGATCAGTCGGTAAAAGGTCTTGACACAATGTCCAAACGCACCTATTTGTCCGGGAGAGCATACATTTACCAAACGTAGCTGAGCAAAAAGAAGGTAAGCGAAACCAGTGCATAGAGAGAACGCATCGTCTCCATGAAGAAAATAACGGAAGTGCAGCTTCACGAGCTGTAGCACAGGAAATGACTCGAAAAGACTGATCCTAGAGGGGAAAGAATAAAAGGGGGAGTGCGCAAGCGGGCCATGGTCGACACACGATGTGTTATACAGCGAGCAAAGGACCCTTCGTCAGGTGTAAGATGAGCCCTAGTACCCGAGCACGGATGGCGAGCGGTCTTTTGAAGTATGAATGAAGATGCCGTACGCTTTGAGCGGCGCTACGCCTCTTTATAGACTGGGTATACAGCGACTACTCACAAGCACTACTCGTATGAAAGAAATGCTCCGTCGTTCCTGTCATAGTCTCTAACGTAGCTTACCATTCAACATCGTGTCTCCGCGCTTCAAGGATCGTGGAGAGTGAGGCTAGCGAGTTTCACCCTCCATACATCAGCCTCATTGGAGAGGTTAGGAGAGGTGTCTGTGCAATGAGCAGACAGACTGATGATTAGGTAGCTCTGCTTCACGGTAAGCTCTCGTCGGCAGAGGATGGGGGCAGAAGGAAAGGAAGAAGGGCGCCAGACGCCACAAAGCCAAGCACCTGCCAGCGCCCGAGGTTGGTCCCTTTCCTCGACGATGCTTGAGACTTGTCGCACCGTCCGGTCGCCGCCGCCCCGCTCAACACAAGCCCGTGCTGTCATTGCCGAAAACTTGTCATGCTGGATGAGCAACTTCATCTCTGTCCGTACACAAGGAGCACTGCCTCTGCTGTTTATCTGACGACCCTAGCTATCCTCGGACCATGGCCGGTCATCGCCCCAGTCCGATTTCGGACCCACCCTCTCACCTTCTCTTACTTTCCTGGTCGTTCTCTCTGGTCGTTCTCTCTGCTGCGACCAGGAACCAAACGTCGGTCCTGTTCGCCATGATATTACTGTTCGGGCCGGATAGGGGCTCTAGGCTCCCCGGTGCCTGGTGCTCCCGGTGCGCGCCCGCTGGAGTGTGCATTATATACGGCAGTGCCGCGAGGTCACTCCACAACAGCCCAGCACACACATCATGTCTACCAAGCAGAAGAGCCTCGTGATCCCCCAGCAGTTTGGCACTCTCGCCGTACAGGACACGGACATCCCGGTTCCGGCAGCTGGCGAGCTGCTCGTACGCGTCGAAGCCGCTGCTCTCAACCCTGTCGACTGGAAGATCCAAGTTTATGGCGACGTGGCGGTCCCGATGGCCTACCCCGGTGTCCTTGGCACCGATGGCTCGGGCGTCGTCGTTCGAGTGGGCGAGGGTGTCACCTCTCTGGCTGTCGGGGACCGCGTGTAAGTGACTTGGTACAGGTCGTAGCGTCCAGGCTAACATCCGTCCAGTCTGTTCCAGAGCTCGTACACCAAGCGCTCCGCTACCTTCCAGCACTACTGCGTCGTACCTGCAGACTTAGCGGCCAAGGTATGAAGTGCTTAACATGCTACTCGCCCCGTACCTGAGCAGCTCGGCAGATCCCCTCGAACCTGTCCTTCGATGAAGCTGCAACCATCCCCTTGGCGTGCTTCACAGCAGCCGCCAGCCTCTACAATGACAAGCAGCCCGGCAACGGCGGCGCAGGTTTGCTCCCGCCCTGGAAAGAAGGCGGTCGAAACAAGTACGCTGGGCAACCGATCGTCGTCATTGGCGGCGCTTCCTCCGTCGGACAATACGGTGCGAGAGACAGCCGTAGTCTAGATTCCTTGCCATACTCATTGAGCCCTAGCCATACAATTCGCCAAGCTCTCCGGATTTTCCCCAATTATCGCCACCGCTTCCCTACACAACGAAGCGTACGTGAAGTCGCTCGGCGCCAGCCATGTGATCGACAGGAATGCCGTTCTGCAGGACGCGGTCCTCGAGATCCTCAAGGAAGCTCCGAAGTTCGTTTTCGATGCAATCGGGGACCCCGATATTCAGCTCATGGGCTACGAGCTCGTCGCGCCTGGGGGTACCCTCATCGACGCCCTGCCCTGCATGATAGACCAAAGCAAGCTGCAGAGCGACAAGGAATACGTGTTCATCATCGCCGGCCCCTTTATGCCGCACGCGCATGCCCTTGGCGTGAGCTTCTATCAGCACTTGACGCAGCTCTTCGAGTCCGGCGATTTGAAGGTATGTGCTCTGCCAGAGCATCCTCTGGAACTCTGACCGAGCCTTCCCCCCGCCCCAGCCGTCGAAACCCGAGGTCCTCCCAGACGGGCTGACTGGCGTCATAGCCGGGCTCGAGAAGCTGAAGAACGGCAAGGTCAGCGGAGTGAAGCTCGTTGCGCACCCCCAGGAGACGCAGTGAAGCTGCCCGTAATTCTCACATTATTTATGTACGTAGACAACGATAACCTGAAGCCTGTGCCACTCCGCTGTCGAGGTGACATCCGCAAGCTCCGTCCAGTGCCCTAGGCTCCGTTCGTTGATCCGGCGGACATATCGCTGCGAGCACCGACTTCAATTAGACTCTTGGTCTGGGCTTTGACGTGGTTCTTTGGCAGCAGATGTTAGACGAACATGCATGTCAAAACCACGCACACTCCCCACCCTGAGCCCGTGCGGCCCTTAGCGCACGCGCCGACCACCACCGAGCTCCTGCGTATGACACTGACAGTTCCCTCCAGCTTCAGCTTCCAGCGCACCCCGGCACCTTTGTTGCACCACGGCCCAAGCGCTGCCTGTTGCAGTGCCTCGGCGCGCGCGCCTGCGCGCCGATCGCAGGACAAGTGCCCCGCTCCGAACAAAAAGCGCCCCTCGTATATAGCGGCGCGCGCCCGCGGGCGGACGGAACCCTCTTTCTCTCGCGTGTGTTGGTGCGGCGAGGCCGAGGATCCCGCGAAAGTGCGTCTTTTTTCCCTTTGGCGTCGGCTTTTGGCTCTTTGGCGTTCAGCTTTGGTGTTTGCTGTGGCGAGGGCTTTGGCGGCGGAGTGGCTGATGTCCTTTGTGCAGGTCCTGCGATATATACCCTGCGCTGCCCCAGGGCCCCCACGCTCGTTTCCCGACCCCGCCCACGGCTGTTGACCAGCCGCTCGCCGCCCGTTCGTTCGCCGCGCCCGCTGTGCTCGCCGCGCCGCACGTACACCATGGACCGCCTGGAGCAGTTCCCGCCGATCTGGACCGTGCTGGATGACTACCCGCTCTTTAACGAGGTGCGTGGACGCGCGCAGATACGCGGTTCTGGTGCTGACATTTGTGGTCAATGCCAAAGGAGCTCGCCCCCGAGATGACCCTGAGCGAGATCCTCGACGACTTCGACCGCCACATCGCACCCATGCTCTTCGCAGACCCGTGCATCTCCTACGACGTACGCTGCCCCCCTCCCCACACTGCGCTAGCACTCACCCGCCCGCAGCCCAGCGCGCTCTTCTGGGCGCAGCCGCCGCCCGCGCTCGTCACCGCGCCGCGCGCCGCCGTCGCGGGCCTGCGCCACACGCCGACGTTCGGCACGCTCACGCACGGCATCGACCCGCGCGAGTTCCGCCCCTTCGCGCCGCCGACGTGCCCCGTGCCGTTCGCCTCGCCGTTCGCCGCCGCGCGCGACCTCGGCGCGGGCGCGGACGAGGGCGGCGACAGTGCCTCGTGTGATGTGGGCTGCGACGCGGCTTTCGACGCGTGCGACTCCGGGTACGAGTCCGACGTGCCGCCCCCACGCCCCGCGCAAGCGACCGAAGGCGCGTACGCGTTCCGCTGCCCGGTGGTCCCGGTGCTGCCTGTGGTGCCCGCCGTGGTGCGGCCCCAAGAGGTGCAGGTTGGAGGGGAGCAGAAGCTTTCTGAGAAAGCTTTGGGGAAGAGGAGAGCCGTACATGACGATGCAGAGGAGGAAGAAGATGAAGAGGTGCGTCGTGCTTGCCTACGCCGCGCTACTGGGAGCTCACAGACTCTGTAGCCGCCGAGGAAACGCTGTCGGGAATCCGATGACGACGACTCGGACTACCTCGACGACGACTCGGACTCCGAGGGCCCCTGCAGCGACTTCGGGAGCCCTAGCATCGGCACTCCCGGCACTTCAACTGCAATTCCGCGCGCCCGCGCTCCGCCTGCCTCCAATGCCGCCCCGCGAGTCAAAACACGGCCGCGTTGCCTCTTCAAGTCCTGCAACGCCCCTGGCGAGCGCCTCTGCTTTGGCTCGTGGAAAGACCGCAACCGCCACATGGAGACGCACGGAGGAAAGAACGCGAGGGCGTACGCGTGCCCGAACCCCGCTTGCACCAGTGCATTCGCGCGCACCGACGCACTTAGGCGGCACTGCATTGCCTCCAAGTCTCGGAGGTGCGCCCGATTCTGGAGAGAGGGCGCGGTGAAGCCGGTTCGCCTTCCGTACTACCTCATCTGCCCGCTTGAGCAGCTCGTCGTGCCCGACAAGAACGATCCCCTCTACGAGATGCGCTGGGCATGACTGCCTTCTGCACGCCCCTCCTCACGCGATCTATGACACTCATGACACTCTCTGACTATGTTTTACACGAACACCCATGGACAGCAGCTCTGTATAATACCCCTAATATTTTATGCTCCCTATTACGCTCTCCCTAACATTATGCCAAGTATTGTAGACGTACCACACGACTTGCTATATACGTATGGACACTCCGCGGATCAGCCCTGCCTCGCGGCACCAATCGCGCGATGACGATTGTGCGCGCGATGTCCTGGGAACACCGCGTTGGTCAGCTCCCAAGACCATGTGCGAAAATGCCTCATCGCGCGCCCTTTCTTCCACGACCACGACGAGCTCGAGCGACCCGCGATGGACCCGTACAGCACCAAGAGCAAGACGCAGAACAAGACGCTCTTCGCCGTCCTCGGCGCCGTCGCAGGCGTCATCGGCCTCTGGCTGCTCATGCGCCCCAGCGCGCCCGCGCCGCTGCCGGTCATCACCAAGGTGCGGCGCGCGCGTTCGTCGGCTGCGGGGCAGCGCTGAATGACGTGTCCAGGCGGTCGTCGTGCTCAAGGGCGACTCCGACACCGGCGGCACCGTCCGCTTCGAGCAGGTGACGCCGCTCGACCCCGTCACGATCACGGGCGACCTCAAGAACCTGGACCCCTCGGCCAAGCGTGGCTTCCACATCCAGTGCGTCCAGGGCTGCTGTGCGCGCGATGCAGCCCCCTCATCTGCGTTTTGCAGCGTCTCGGGAGACCTCTCCGGTGGGTGCCTCTCGGCGGGTGCCCACTTCAACCCGTTCAGCAAGAATCATGGTGCCCCCGGTGACAAGGACAGGCACGTCGGCGACCTCGGGAACATCGAGAGCAACGAGGACGGCGTTGCAAAATTCACGTTCGAGGATAAGCTTATCTCTCTGAACGGCCCGCAAAGCATCATCGGGTAAGCTTCTCTCC
This sequence comes from Phanerochaete sordida, assembly GCA_019973155.2. Taxonomy (NCBI): domain Eukaryota; kingdom Fungi; phylum Basidiomycota; class Agaricomycetes; order Polyporales; family Phanerochaetaceae; genus Phanerochaete; species Phanerochaete sordida. Next base: position 70,670 of record BPQB01000089.1, read on the forward strand.
ACCAATGTAGTTCTCCAGCTAACTCTGTCCACTTCATTAGACGCAGTATCGTCTTGCACGCGGTAGGTGCTTGAGCCTAAGAGAGATGTGCGGTTGCTCAACTCTGACCATGTGCAGGGAACGGATGATCTTGGCCGTGGCGACAACGAGGAATCGCTGAAGACCGGCAACGCTGGTGGCCGGGCAGCGTGTGGTGTAATCGGTATGGCAACTTTTATCGCGAACAGTCAACTTCTTACGCTGATTTGGCACTGCTCCCAGGCATAGCAGTGTGATAAGATTGGATAGCGAAGCAATTCATTCCATGCGAAGATACCAGTGTGACAATTTTGGAACCAATCACACTTTCCTCTACCATTGCACGGCGGCAGCATGGCTTCCTGACACTTACAAGCACTGTGCGAAATGTCAGCAGCTGAGCTCTCAGCCGCACGCTGCTCTCTCACCTGGTAGTAGTATGGCGCGGAAATGGCCTTGCAAGTGTAGGGCGCCACGCAGGTCGTGGGCCCGGTGTATCCGGTACCTGCAAGGTTTTGTCAGCCCAGTTACAGAGAGATATCACACCACGGAGGCTCACCGCCACACTGTCCGTACTGGCTCTGCTGGGGGCCAGGGGCAGCCGAGGACGAGCTGACGGTCGAGCTGGACGTGTGCGACGCGCTCGAGACCGATGTCGGGCCGACGGAGGTCGTGCCGCTGGGGCCGGTGGGCGGCGGCGGGGCCGCGCCGCTGCCGATGGCGGTGGTGATGGGGCCCTGCTCGATGTACACGCCGGAGACGTAGTAGTCCTCCTGGCCGGGCCCGTTCACGATGCGCAGGATGCCGACGTGGAAGTCCTCCGAATTCGTCGACGTCGACGCCGCGACGTTCTGCACGACCTTCGTCAGCGGCGCCGAGCCGGTCGATGCCCAGAGGCCGACGGTGCCCGCGCTGAACTGCATGTGGGGTCAGTTGCGGCGGAGTAGAAGGTCTGCACGGCGCTCACGTCGATGTCGTACGCGAAGTTGAACCAGGTGCCCGCACTGAAGGGCGCGCTCCAGAGCGTGTCAGAGCCGACCATCCACTGCAGGTCGCTCGGGTTCGGGCCGACACCGAATTTCAGCTAGAGAGCAGCATGAGAGACTGAATCGAGTTGCGGAGATGTCGAGAGCAACACACACCTGAGTGAAGTGCGACTCGAAGAAGAAGATCTGGTGCTCCAGAGTAGGCTGGTACAAGTGTTATACGTGAGTCTCATGTCGATAGATACCGAAAAGCGGACTGACGTCTGGCGAGTTGACGCCGTTCTGCATGATAGAGAAGTGGTAGAACAGTTCGCCTTGGCCCAGGTTTTGGGTCGTCTGGGGGATAAGTTCCACTCTGCATATTTATGAGGGGCCGAGATCTTCAGCTATCCATACTCTGAGCTTACCGCTCCATCTGCGAGTTCCACGTCGCGGTTGAGTCGATGGTCATGCGCAGACCGTTGGTCTCAGCGGTGTCTGCAGGGTTTTTGAAGGTCGGGTCCAGAGCCAGGTAATGGCTGGTGGGCTGGGTGCCGTGGATGTACTTTAGGACGCAGTCAGTCGCCCGAATTGCCCTACTCGAGAGTGACATGTATACCCATTGGTACGCGCCGACCTCGTTCGACCATGACCCTGCGGATAGCAGTGCATCAGCATTATTCGCGCGTCCTCGCACAAAGAAAAGCTTACAGTTGTCGAACGTGCTGACAGTGGGGTAGTTGTTGAACGAACCGTTCCAGATGACGGTGCCGGCCTTCGCGCCAGCGATAAAACCAAGCACGGATGCGATACCAACCGAGAACTTCATGCTTGCCCGCTGTCTGTTTCGAGGGTAGGTGGCCCGCACCCTGGCTGCATGCATGCTGAGTATATGTACCACGCCGTCCGAACCTCGGGACAGCTCGCTGTCGACACCCGTCTCGACGCACAGAGCGAGAATAGCCCGCCTTCGCGCTGGGATAATTGTCGGCCGCAGAGTGCGTTGGCGGATAATCCGGGGTGATCACGCCTGGTCACGACGCCCGACGAGGCGGGCGCACAGGCGTCGTGCTCGGAGGAACGTAGGATATACCGAAGGCAGGCAGGTTCTGGCGGGGCATACGGAGCGCGATCGCTGCTTCCGAGAATTAGGGTGGCTAGAGGTACAAATAAGTTACGCGACAGTGGTGTATCCAACATTAATGTGTGTGCGGCGTCATGAGACGTCGCGGCGGCCTCACTCGCCCTTCGCATAGATCCACGACGTGAGCCACGACCGGGGTTCCCTCGCCCTTTCCTCGTCAGCTGCTTCTTGGCGCTGCCTCCGCTGGGCGGCGACCTGCTCTTCCGCGATCGCCTCGCTGACGACGACTTCGCGCGTGGAAATGACGCTTGTCGCGGCCGGAGTGGTCGCTCCACTCGAGACCATTAGACTCGGCATCCTGATCACCGAGCGCAGGCCCGGGGCGCCCGCGCTCAGCTGCGAGCGCGAGGCTGAGTGGGGACCCGTGCTCAGCGCATCCACGGAGGAAGAGCGCTGCCGCCGGTGCATAGTGTCAGGGACCGAGAGATGCGACGATCCTGGTCGAGTCGCGAGCGACTCCGCGCCCATGGAAAAGGATCTGTAGCCCGCTGAAGACGGCCTGTCTCGTAATGGAGCCGGCCGTCGAGGGCTTGAATGTCGACTGCCGAATTCGCTGGCATGGCTCGGCCGCCTGGGAGGACGCAGAGTCGGTCTTCGTACGTTGTCATCGGCGGTGCGGGGTCGCTCGCCGGAGCTTCCTCTCGGGGGACTGATTGGAGGTGGGGGAGCGAGCATCTCGCTGTCTTCCACCGGTTGCGGTGGTGGGGTCACAGACTCTAGTTCGTCATCTGCGCTGCCGAAGCTTGTGACAAACGCAGACGAGATTGCGCTGCAGAGGAACTCATCCTCTTGCCATGCGCCGAGTCTGCCCGCGCCCGGCTCGCTGGTGAGCGCCATGCGCAGGTCGATCGTGTCGTCTAGATTAAGGATGCCGACAGGGTCGCGCGGCAGCCATAGTGTATCGCTTATGGGGCGGGTATAGTATGGGTTATCGTATGGGGTGTCCGGGTTCGAGTCGTCATCCCAGACGGGATGAGGTGGATGGTTGACGACCAGCGCCGGCCGAAGGGGGTCTTGCGGTGTTCCAGGTTCTTCTTCAGTCGGGCTCTCGTGTAGGCGTTCTACGTCTGGAGGGTCGTCAGTCATGGCGTTCGACGCTCTCGTGTCGATCTTCGTGAGCAGCCCTGCGGTAGACGCGCAGGGGCCGAGGGGTATTATAGAGTCTCCAGAAGGGCGTATGAAAGGATTTGGAGGTCGTTGATTATTACGTTGGTGGTGTATGACCGTGCGATAGGACATGCCGATCCGATTGGAGAGCTTCCATGTCCAGTGTTGAATTCGCGAACGGCTCTCTGGAGCCTTCCCTTTCTCTGCCTTCACAAGCTGCTCAGGTTGGTCTGGGAGCGGGGACGAATCGTTAGGAATCAAGGAGCCGCACAGAATTTGGGCCTCTAAGAGGTCGTCACGCTCGAATTTCGCGCGACAAAAACGCGTCAAGCTAAGGGAACGCAACATGAGTCAGCTGCTCCGAGCTTTCCTGGAGGCGGAAGCCTCACCTGATCTTCATCAATACAGTCAGTATTATCAAGACCGCCGAGACCCCGACGTTGGCCTTCCGTTTTGCTACAACCATAAAGGCGAGAAAGGCGGCTTGTGCTAGTATGAGTCCTGCCAGAAGAAGTTAATTACATACATTTATCACGAGCCGCTAGACTCACCATCCAGAGAGTACCGTATTAATCTGATGAGTAGAGCTTGGCCATTGCCCTCATAATTCTTCGCATAGACATTCAATAGCTAGACGCGGATTAGCGTTCTGTGAAACATGCTTCATGGGAACTGAGCGCACCTGATTTTTAACGATGACTTCAACAACGTCAGTGCGGGTCCTTGGTAACTCGTCGGTTATTGCGACTTACCTGTCTCGACGCAAAAGTACAACAATCCAAAGGGGAGGACGAGTGGGTTGAGGACGGCAAACAGGAGGAGGATGTGGATGACAAGCAGATGGTTAGGCAGCCAGTCTACGTGAACGGTCTCAGCGTCGTGTCCGCTCAAACTTAAGCGTGAAAACTTACAGTAGAAGTTGAACGTGCGCGGGCGAATGCCGACGGAGCGCTTCCTGGGAGTGACCTGATGCTTCGTACTCGGGTACAGCAGGAGGGGCAGACCGACTGGTGTGGGATCAGCAATGAGCGCGGGCGTGGGCTGCAAAGACCTACAGAGCGCCAGTTCCAAGCCTCCATGCATACCCATGTTGAAGATCACTGTTGCTGCAGTCAGCGAAAGATTTGGAACCGGTGAGACTTGCACGTACACCAGCCGACGTAAAACGGCCCCGCGGTGGGGAAGCTGTCCGCGACGACCTGGATCAGCTGGTCGCCCGCCACGGACTTGAAAGAGACCAAGAACGACTGCAGCGCGGTGGTGCCGACGCAGAAGAAGACGAGGACGTTGACTATGAGGAACTTGTAGTATCGTGTCATGATGCGGTCGTGGAGTCCGGAGAGCGTGATAATCGTATGCGCCTTCTTTGCGATGAGAACTAGTTCGCACGTGTCAGTTATAGAGGAGAGAGCGCATGAGGAGTAGACTCACGAAGGAGGAGTGGAATGAGAAGTGTCAGAAGGGCGACAAGAATGGTGGGAATGAAGGACTCCAGGACTTCAGACTCCCATTGGTGATGATCCAGGTAGTCTTTCTGTATGGAATAGTCAGCTCCGCCTGTGTACATCGAGGTGAGTTCCGTACCAAGCCTGGCCAGAAGGCACTGATGTTCTGGATAGAGACCAAACCGACAATACTGGACACCGGGAAGACCCAGAAGATCGTGAAACCCCACACGCCGATGTTGACCACCCAGTCCTTCACGAACTGGACCGCATGCATCAGTATGTGAGCGACAACCTGAAGGATCGAAACCGTTACCTCAACGCGGTACGTCGACTTCATAAGCCGCGTCCAATCAAGGTCCTCGTACGACGGCGCCATCGACACCAAGCACGCATTCACGGGGTTGTTCGGGTGCACCGCGAGGTACTTGCACGCGCGGCGCGCGTCCGCAGGGTCCGCGAACGTCACGAACGCCGTCGACATCGCCGCGAACTCGGTCGGCGGCAGCGAGCGCTCCTCCGTGATGAGTCCCGTGAGCACGTTCAGCTTCGCCGTGTAGTAGTCGATCGCGGGCACCGTGCGCCCGCGGAAGAGCGCGCTCAGATGGATCAGCGGCTGGTACGTGTCCAGCGTGCTCCGCGGCAGGCTCAGCAGCGCGTCCCACACCGTCCGCTGCTCCGCGCGCGCGCGCGCCTTCTGCGGCGGCGCGTCCGGCGGCTGCGCGTGCGGGAAGAGCGCCGCGCGCAGCCGCTCCGCGAGGCCCGGCCGCGGGACGCGCTCCGGCAGGAAGGGGCCGAGCGTGCGCACGAGGAGGTGCGTGCGGTCCTCGCCCTCGGCGGTGCCCTCCTCGCTGCCCGCGGTGCGCTCGACGTCGAGCGACTCGGGCGCGGAGCCGCGCGAGACGAGGCCGAAGGAGATGCGCGAGGCGACGGAGCGCATGGGCGTCGCGCGCGGCGCGTTCACGATGGCGTCGACGGCGTCGAGCGCGTTGCGCGCGAGCCTGATGTGCGCGGTCTCGAGCCCGCGCAGGACGTCCTCGCGGCGCTCGAGCAGCGACGCGAGCTCGGTCATCTTGCGGACGACGACGACGCGCTCGATGACGGGCACGTCGTGTGCCGCCTGCTTCGCGTCGGCCTTTGTGTCTTCGCCGTCTGTCGAATAGCGCGTGCGGAGCTCGAACATGCGCGCAGCGAGCCGCACGCCTTTGTTGAAAACGAAGGCGGCGGACCGGTCGAAGAAGCCAGGCTGTGCGGACGAGCTCATGCCCATCGTCGGCTTGGGGATGGGGCGCGACATGTAGTACTCGAAGTACTCCCTCAGTTCGTCTTCAGAACGCAGACCAGGCGGGATGTTCGTGACCAGAACCGTGCGTGCGCGCAATCCTCGGGTCGAATGATCGTCGTCTAAAGAAGGTAGCGCTTGGAAAGGATAGTTGGGGTGTGGGTGCGGATGGTATTGTGAGTCCTTTTCTTCCTGTTTCCGGTTAGCCATGCGCTCTGCGGCTTCCTTGATCTTGGCGGCCCGGAAGTCGAACGTGCCGCGGATTATCCAGTGGAGCGTGCCGACCCAGCTAACAGTCACCCAGATGAGCAGAAGGAGGTGTATCCAGAGTAACGAGGAGCCTTTGCTTGTGCCGACGAGAGAAGATATTGATGCGCGTATCATAGACTTGGGAGAGACTGAATCGTCGGAGAACGTGACATGAATAGGGAGTAGTATGGGGAAAGTCGTGAAGGTTTGTATCAGCGTGAAGCGTACTGCCGGTGATTCAGTGTGAAACGGGGCGCATACGGAGAATACGCGAGACTCACCACACCCCTTGAGGAGCCGCACATATAACGACGCGTCCACTCCTCGTAGTTCGTTAAACTTGTCATCAGGAAACGTCAAGGCTTGTCGAATCCATGACAGAGGCCAGCCTTGCGATATTGGCGGTGACGGCTTCCTGTGAGGGCAATTGGATGAACATCTGATAGCGTATAGCCAGTGTTTTGCTTACTTGGCCCAGGCCCTAGCTTGGTAGAGGCTTTGGAGACCGTCAGCCGTGCTCTGAGGACGGTAGGTAGGCTGGGGTAACTCACTAGCCAAACTGCCAGCTCTCTACGCTCCCCAGGCCCTTGGGCGGGTTGGGCCCCCTCCTCTTACGCTTGAAGCATTCGTGAAAAGTGATAGCGATCACAAATATTCCCACCGCTATGACCGACTGGTTAATGAGCCCGCTGGGATACGAAACGGTGAGTTCTGGGGAGTGCGAGGTGGGCGAGGGAGGACGGGCGCACCTGTAGTCCTTGGAGAATGGCCGCTTCTGTATGGTGGCCATGCGTGGAGGGTACAGTGCAGCATGGGCGGAGGAAGGCTAGCTCGAGAGGGACGTTGTTCTCCACTCGCTTCCTTGATGGGCACCAACATCGCACTCGCATCCACGCGAGGCGAGCCTGGTTCGCCCCCGCGTCAGCCATCGTCCCCATCAACCGAACCGATCCGCGCCCGCGGACTGCCCCGAGCCCGGCTGCACCGTTGCAGCGCCAGTCTCATTCGTCCGCTCACCATGTCCCTCCTCCAACCGTGCCGGCAGGCCCTCACACGCGCCCTGCCCCAGCGCGCCGCGCTCACCGCCAGGATGTACTCGTCCTCCAACGAGGGCCCCTCTGGCAACATCACCCAGAGGCCCCCCGCAGACGTGGTCCCCGGTGCCCCCGTCCTGGAGGTCACCGCCGCAGAGGCCATTAGCGGTGCCCCTGGTGAGCTCCACTACATGCACAGGTCGCGCGTGAAGCTTATGCGCTGTGTTCATCGAAGTGGAGCTCCGTCACCGCGCAGTCCGCATCTTCCAGCCCACGCGTAGCACCACCCAGAGCGGAAGCGGCAAGTCCAACCGCTGGAGGATCGACTGGGAGATCCTGCAGGGAGGCGGCCGCTGGGAGAACCCGCTCATGGGCTGGGCATCCTCGTGAGTCGAGGCAGCACCGCGTCCCGCCCACGTTATTGACCACGCCAAGTGCCGACTACATGCAGGGTACCCGTCTCTCCTTCAGGACCAAAGAGGATGCTATCCACTTTGCCGAGAAGCAGGGTGAGTCTATGTTTACTGCGTGCCTGAACCCATTCTTATCTGCGCTTAGGCTGGGACTACTTTGTGTACGCTCTACCTCTTCCTCTGCCGGTGCTGCATTAGCTCACACAACCCCCACAGCCAACACCCCGAGGTCAAGCGCATCCCTCCAAAGAACTACGCCGAGAACTACGTCTACAAGCCCAGCACGCTGCGCATCTGCAGGACCAAGTAGACACCCGCCCGCTCTGCCATACACGAATCTACCGGTTTCCTCGTCCTGCCGCCTGACCTGTCAAAGTGTGCCTCTCCATTGTGTCACTGATGGTATACGAGTGTACATGAATGCGGTAAGTACATGCCGGGAAGATGACGCAGTGCAATCCAAGTTTTTGTGTCGTGCAGAGAGAAAGACGTGCAAAATTCGTGCCAGAGTGGGATCGTCGTGGGGAGAGAGAGAAGGAGGATTGTCGTCGCGGGGTCGTCACGCAGCCGCAACCGCGGGCCGCTCGAAACCAACCACCTGGCTCTTGGGGCGCGCGCGGATGACAGGGTAGTGCTGCACGTCGGGCGGCTCCTCCTCCTCGGTCATCGAGCTGTCGTCGCTGTCGCTGATGCGGTGGCGGTGGCGCGGCGGGCGGCCGACGATGCTGACGGCGCGCGACACGCGCGTGGCGGCGTCGCCGCCCGCGGCCTTCACGCGCAGGCGCACCGCGTGCTCGCGCAGCTGCCGCGCGACGCCCTCGTCGAGCTCGATGTTGAAGAGGTCGAGGATGTACCGCCGCACGGGCAGCCGGTACCGCTGCGAGCTGATCGTGTGCAGCGCGCGGTAGAGCATGCTCGTCGACGAGAAGATGTGCTTGTACTTGGAGCGCGACTTCATGCTGGGCGGTGGTCAGCGGCCGCGCGGGTGGGTCAGCGCGTGCACGTACCGGGCGAGGGTCCGCGAGGCGGCGTTTGCGATGACGGTGTTCGCGAGGTTGTAGATCGCCGTGAGCACCTCGTTCTCTTCCTCCGTCGTCGGCGGCTCGAGACGATCTTCGTCGTCGCCCAGGTCGTCTATCGGCTCCCAGTGTGGTATCTACAGCAATGAGAATGGGGCTCCGCCGAGTATTAGGGAAACCTACCGAGACCAAGCGTTCGATGTTCGCCGGCACGCACATACCCGTGGGCAGGCCGAGCGGTGAAAGTGCCGCCTCCCAGTGGTAATCATCGAGTACCTCTGCCCCTTGTGGTGTTGACGAGATGAGGCCGAGTACAAAGAAGCACGTCCTGCACATAGTACCATGAGGACCTGCAGGATATCAGATCTGAAGTGAGACGCACCCCCGCACAGAGAGCACGAGCGACTGCTCTGCAATCTCCAGAATCGTCGGGATGATCTCCTCTTCCTCGAGGAACGGCAGCCCTCGCTCGCAAGCCCCGATGTTGCCCTGCAGAGCATCACTAGCCTTTAGTCTCCAGATACAGTGATGGGCGACAACCACATACCACAGCCCAGAGCACACTCTTGAGCTTGAGAATCAGGTCCTGATCCTCGCTCTCGAGCCCATGCCGGCGGATGAACTGTGCGAACTCGGAGAAGTGGCCTTTCTCCGACAAGACCTGGCACCCGAGCTCGGTCTTGGCCATGACGCCGTAGAAATGCGGTGGCACGATCATCTCGGCCCTGCTGTGCCATCGGGATGAGTGTATGCACGGTGCACGCGACAAGGAGCGGCCTACATGGTGTCGTCTTCGGTGTCAGACGGCGTGAAGCCGAACGCTTTGGCTAGGAAGACTTCGATGTGCACGACGTAGTGGAGGTTGCGCTCCTGTGCGTCTGTCAGCTCATGCTGGACGCGAGCACTCGAGCGTGTACGCACGTGGAACCAAGCATCCATCTCCCGGTCGATATAGTCCGCCGCATACAGGTACCGGAAGCCGAGGGTGGTAGACATAAACCTGCAGCCGCGGTGAGCACCACACTGCCACAACACTCTCCCCACTTACTTGAGCAGCAGCGGGTGCCCGATGTCGCCGAGGTGCTCCAGCGTCGGGTGCATCTCCACGACCATCTCGAGCACATCCGGCGCCTCGCACGCCTCCTCGAGGTAGCGCACCGCGACCTCCTGCACGACCATGTCTGGGTCGTACAGCTGCGTGAGCAGCAGGCGCAGCGCCCATGCGTTCGCCTGCGAGCTCCCGCGGATCAGCTCGCCGAGGTGGTTCGTCGCGAAGAGCCGGATCTCGCGCGTGCTCGACGTCAGCGCCTTGGCGAGCACGATGCGCGAGTGGCCGTCGCTGGCAACGTCTGTGAGACAGGGGTCGTGTGAGAGCAGACGGCGGCGTACATGGAGTAGTCGAGGTTCTCGATCATCGCTTTGATGAGATCTTGTCTGTCGCGGAGCTCTGTGAGGTGGTAGAACGCCGTGAAGAATTTGAACTTCTCCAGTAGCCTATGGGAGTCGTTAGTACGACACCACCCTGCCACAGGGAAAGGCAGCTGACTCTAGACCCTCTTTGCGCTTGCTGAGTGTGCCCAGCATTTCGAAGTACCCGTACGTGAGCGTCTCCTGCATTCGCCGTTTCGAGAAAATAGCATCTTGGTTCTGAGAGGCATTCGACTATGGTCGGGTCATTTGTCAGCATTTGCCTCGCTCTGCTCACAGACTGCTACCCACCGGATCCAGCTGCGCAAAGCTCTTCACGATCTGGCCCAGCAGCTCGTCCTCCTGCAGGAAGCGTGTGCCCTCCGCGCTCGCGAGGAGCGCGTTCACGAGCAGGCAGCCGAGGCGGATCCAGCGGATGTTGGACTTGCTCTTCGCGAGGTCCGCGAAGCGGTGCGAGAAGGGGTGGAAGAACGAGATGAGCTTGCGCACGTAGCGCGAGACCTTGATCGCCTCCTCCATGCGCTTCGGGTTCAGGAACGGGCCCTCCATGAGGTCCTGCAGCACGTCGAAGTTCCACTTCGTCTGGTCCTTCGTCGTCATCACCTGGCTGTCGAGCAGCAGCGTCTGGAACGTCTTGTCGTCCATCTGCAGCCCCTGCTTGATCTTCGCCTGCTCGACCTGCTTCTGCCCGCGCCGGATCGCGTCCTCGACGGAGTTTGCTCTGCATGTCGCGGTCAGACTCGCGCACAATGGAAGGAAACTTCCAGCATACCTTGGCCGTGACGAGTCTTTGACTACTGCGGGCTGAAGCCGCATACGATGCCGGTTATAGCTGTCAATGGATGACAAAGTTGAAGTCCCTATCACACGGCTGTCTCCTTGCGCGTAGTCTGACGCTAACGTGAAGACTCTCGGCAGTGCCTTCAAACCGAGATTCCTCAGCGCACAAACCTTACACGAGTCAGTCTGCACACACCTGTATCTTCGCTGCCATCGAGAGCGGTAACACGCGATTGGCAGTGTGCAGTATCTCCGCAATAAGAAGAGTCGCCTTGCGGTACAGATTGGAACTAGTCTGTGTCGGTTCCTCTTCCTCGAGCGTCGTTTCTTCCAGCATTGCTGTGAGCGCCTGCATGACGAGTGTCAGCTAGATGCCAGTGTGCTGCGGTGGGTAACGCACGTCCATGAGACCTGCGGTGTTGAATACCAGGATGAGGAGTCCAATGTACTGCTCCGTCAGCTTCAAGCCGTCCTGTTGCTTGTGCGACGCCTCGGCCGGCTTCGCGTCGACATTTCTTCGTGCCCTGCGATACACTGACGAGGAGTTCAGAAGAAACGTTCTTCGATATCACCCGACGCTGCACGTACTGGTCAACCGTCGCCCATCAATGAACGCCTGGTGCCACTCTGGAGGCTTGATGTTGAAGAGATCAAAGAACATGTCAAGGATGATTTCCTACGACCGCAGTCAGAAGCGTACGGAGCTGCAGCCCAGGACCGACTGACCCTTGTCTGGAGCGACGGTATTCGAAGGCCGTCCACGAGCGTGCGCAAGGCGAGCATGTCGTGCACGCAGAAGTACAGCAGGCCGCTCCACGTCCGCAGCATCGACGAGATGATCTTCGTGCTTGCGCGCATCCGGTCTGCGTGCTCGGTGCCCTTGCCGTACGCGTCGGTCACACCTGAGAGCGCCATCTTTTCGCGCCAAAAATATGAGTACAAGCATGTGTGTGGTGCCAGGCAGCACGCACCTCCAGGTCTGTGCCCGGGTGGAGGAACGCACGCGTCCGCGGCGAGTCCGCGATGTACAAGAACGCGGACGAGATCATGGGCGCCATCTCGACGGGGCCCTCCGACAGCGCGTGCAGCAGCAGGCGGATGCCGCCCGTGCGCGCGACGAGCGCGACGTCAATGAGCACTGTAAAGGGGATGAGCATCATGCCGCCGTCGCGCATAGGGAGAAAGAATGCACGCACAGATCTCGGTGAGCGTCTGCAGGCAGATGAGCTTGAAGGGCTCCTCGGGCTGCTCGGCGACGGCCATGAACGCGCGCATGACCGCGTCCGAGAGCGGGACGATGCCGCAGCCGACGGCGGCGCCGGGCCCGCGCCGCGACGAGCCGATCTCGACGATGGCGCGGATGAGCTTGATGACCTGCTCCTTCTCGACGGCGTGCTTCGTGTCGCGCGCGAGCGACCTGCGCGTGCGTCAGCGGCGGGCAGCGGGCGGGAGGGGGAGGGCGCGCGTACTTCACGATGTACCAGTCGAGCGACTGCTCCTGGAGCTTCTCCACCGACTGCGGGTTCACGAGCATGTGCCGGATCAGCCTGTATGCGACCGAGCGGCTGTGTTTCGTGGCGCGGTCTGTGAGAGCGGGTGTGATGCTGCGGGGATACAGTCAGCGAGGCGGCATAGAGCCAGGCGTTGTGCAGAAGACTCACGCGGACACGACGTCAGGGATGTTCATTTCGTACCGGACACGCAGGTTGCGCTGTAGGACGCTTGTGAGCTGGTTCATGGCTTCAATACGCATTCGAGTTATTTCTGCGTCTGTGGGTGCTGAAGGCGTGGACGATGACGGTGAGTCTGGTGGAGACCTGTTTCCGCCTTGGCTGGCGAGCTTGTGCAGGGTCCGGATGTAGCTGCTTGCTTGTTGTAAGGCGGTGCGGAAGTCCTCTGGCACAGCTCAGCCTGAGACTGCTCGCATATAGTGGACGGACGCTCACCTCGCTCCTCTGTATCGTCCCTGGCTTTGCGGAGGCCCATGAGCGGCGCCCCATTGAACTTACGCTTTGCATTGTCGGACCCGTTCACGGCTCTGCGACCCCCTCGAGCATTATCTGGACCGCGATGAGCTCAGGGAACTTAGCAATGCCGCCCAACGTACGCGACTCGATCTTCTTCTGTATAGCGTCGATCTTGCTGCGCGCCATCTCGAGCTCCTCCTCGACCTGCAGGCGCAGATTTTCCTGCGTGACGAGCTATCAGACGAGCGTACGGCGAGGCTCGTTTGGGGCCGCGCACCTCGAGCGGCATCTGCAGCATGCTCTCGGCGCCCTCCTTGATGCGGTTCTCGACCCGCAACTGGCTGTTGAGGGCCGTGAGCTGTGTGCGCGGTGCCATGTCAGTGCGGGGCGGCGGCGGCGCGCAGGCACGCACCTGGTCCACGGGCCGCTCCTCGTCGTCCTCGGGCTCCTGCTCCGGCGCGCCCCCGTTCTGCGTCGAGGTCGCAGGGGCAGTCGCGGCGGACACGACGGACGCTGCGCCGTCGCTGCTGCGAGCCTTGTGCGTGCCACGGTCGCGATGGTCGAGGATGTGTGCGGGCAGTGGCATGGCGCGGTGCTGAGAGTGTATGTGCGGCGTGTAGGTGTGTGGTAGATGTGTGGCAGCGCACCCGCGAAGGGCGAGCCGAGGTCGTCTGAGACGTGGAAGGCAAAGCAAGGACGCGACCCGCTCAGCCCTCGGACTCTGGCTCCGTGCCTCGATCAATCTCCTAGGCTAGGCGTCTATCATCTTCTCAGCAATCTGGGCGCTCTCGGCCAGAGTGAGGTCGCAGAGAGCGAAAGGCCAAAATACAGCCGCACAACCACTCAGGCATGCCAGGACAAAAATTGCCGACAGCGGCGGCCTATTGCATATTTATTCTATGAGACCCTTGTAGAATACAGCCAGTCCCTTACGCGATGAGAGGGGGCATCCTCAAACAAAGATACCTCCCCAAGCGTGAGCTTTCGATACAGGGAGGCATTTTACGATGATCTTCGCTTTGCAGCATCTACCTTCCTTCTGTTCGGTACGTCCCGAGTAGCCCCAATGTACTGCAAGCAGCATCCAGTTTCCGAGGATTGCCACTGCCCAAGTAGAACTCAATATAGTAGCAATCATTCGTAGATTGAATATGTGAGACTGGTTGGGACCGACATGCTCCTAAATTTCTGCCCCAATGACAGGGTCATGCGCTGTCATTTTATCAGAGACTAGAGGCGAATACTGGCCCGCAGGTGTGACAATTTTGACCTTGCCCGTCAGATAATTGCATCTCAGCGAATTCCAGCTAGAGCCTTCAATAATTGTGGAAACTGTCATCTACTAGTACATCTTCTTGAAAGTAGGGCCGCAGCGTCACAGGCATGGAGCATGTGCACGCGGCCAACGGAGCCAAAGTTCGATTCGAGAGTTTCTTTGGACGGCCCGTAGTCACGCTTTCCGCCACCCGCGGACAGCAGCATGAGGACGTTCTAGAACAGCGAACGAGCAATACGGATTGAGCCGAATATAAGCCGAAGCCACAGGATGTACTAGACTAAGGCGCACCCCTCCCCTCCGCCTTTGAACCTGGACTTTTTGCGTGGGCCAAGCTTTCGTGACTTTATTACACTTGAGTCTGTGTAGCATCCTGCTTGCTAGTGTGCTGCATTCTCGCGATCTCTCCCGACACGTGTGGCTCCAAAGCTTCATGCCCGAGTCAGATGCATTGAGCGACGACATGGAGTGGTTGAACGCGCGATACTAATAGGCGTAATCCAACAGTGGAAGAAAGTGAATCCACGCGTTTGAATCGGAAGATGCTACGAGGTGGCGAGACCGCGGGCAAGACGAGCAGCTGGCGGCGTGCTTGGCGTACGTCGCGTCATGGGACGTTTGAATGAGAGGCGGGCGTCTAGCAAAGCTTCGTGGCGTCCGGCTTTATCCCGGGTCGTTTGATTGCCGTCGCCCCACGGCCGAGCGGCGGCGCCAATCACACTCTCACCTCCGCCATGAGCTCGTTGAGCTATGTCGACTCTCCCAACGACAACCTGGTCCGTCTCTCACCAGAGGCTTCTTCTTCTCTGTTTCCTGACACAAAATGTCTGCCTAGATATGTTGTATCTGCAGGTATCTGCGCTGCGCTGGCTCAGGAGCTTGAGCCCATGCTGAACGCTTTGACCGCCCCAGGGCACCGTTCCTCGACCCGCTCAAAGCAAGAACATGCTGCCACACCTTCTGCAGACAGTGCATTCTCACCGCGCTCAACATATCAAGCCAGTGTCCCATCGACCGCTGTCCGCTCACTGTCGACGACCTATCTCCGGCCGATCCCCTCATCCGAAACGTACGTCAGCCTCGTATGTCCCATCGGCCGCTGCTCACTGCGAACGCAGCTCGTTGACGAGTTGTTGGTGTATTGCCCGCAAAGAGAGCTAGGCTGCGCCGACACGCTGCAAAGACAGCTGGTCGAGCCTCATCTCAGGGACGCGTGCCAGTTCGTCGAAGTGCGGTGCTTAGACGAGACTTGCGGGAAGGTCGTCATCAGAAAGACGTCGCAGCACGAGGAACATGTCTCATCGGCTGAGCAGGGGAACGCCTCCCATGGAGATGTCACAGAGGACGCGAATGTGAGCCGACCCGTATTGCTATCTTGCAGCATGTCTGACAGGTGGTGCCCAGGGACGCCCGACTACCGCCAAGCAGTGCCAGCACGTTTCAAACGGCTGCAGCTGGAGTGGAACATCTGATGAACTGGAGTCGCATCTGCGGTCATGCCCATACGAGGGGGTGAAAGGATTCTTCGACATCTTCTCAACCAAGCTAGCCTCACTATCGTCGGAGAACACTGTCCTGCGCCGGAAGGTCCAGGCGTTAGAAGGCTCCGTCAGCGTCTTACGGAGAGAGAACGACGACGTTAAGAGGGCTCTGGGACCGTGGTACAGACCTCATGGGCAAGACGAAGCCATATATGCGTCAACATCTCGCTACACCACCGAGATGGTTCCTCCACCTTCCGAGCGCCCCATGACCCGAAGCCAGCAGCCCAGAAACCCGAGCGGAACGACTGCTGACACCTTTGACACCGTCACGACACCCTCGCTGACTGTGCCCTTACCTCAGAGCCCATCACGCACCCCGAGTGCCACGGTTCATCCAGGGTCTCGGAGCGTGTCGGGCGATGCGCCGGATCTCGCCTCGTACTTTCCCCCCGAGGGTGTCGACGAGCTGCGGCTCGAAGAACGCACACAACTAGTCCACGACGCCGACGTGCTCTTCTCCCTCGACGGCGCACCCCTCGCACACCCAGACGCCCCCGGCAGCTCTCTCGCCCGCTCCCCCTCCACGCCCTACCCCTACCACGACCCGCACTTGCACCCCACCCTCTCGCCCTACGCCGCGCCGCCTCCCTCACTCCCGCCTCCACCCACAGCATCCGGCTCGCCGCCGCACGTGCCCGCAGTCGCGCCGCTCGCGCTCAGCACCTCGCTGCACCGCACGCTGCTCTCGCTGCGCGAGAGCATCGTCACGCTGAGCGCCGCCGTCGACTCGCTCGCGCGCCGCCAGGACGTCGCGCTCGCGGCCGAGGCGATGCGCCTCAACGAGGAGGCGCGCAGCCTCCGCGTCGTCCTCCACGGCGTCCGCATGCAGGTGCGCCGTCCTTCCTCCCCAGCACCACTTTTACACGACTGACAAGCCCGCAGATGCACTCGATCATGATGGACCGCAACGCACAGGCCGTCGCGGCGTCCGGCGCGCGCGCGCCCGAGGCAGGCCCCGCATCCGCGTCTGCGCCCGGCGGCGCGTTCGCCGCGGGCGTGCCCTGGGGCGGCGCCCTGCCGCCGCTGCCGTTCGCGCCGCCGCGCTACGCGCCGTACTACGCGCCGGCGCAGGGCCCGACGGTGTCCGGGCCGAAGCTCTGAGCCCGCGGCGTGGGCTCGCGCGGGGCGATCGCGAGAGAGGAGAGGGCGTGCTCATGCGCCGTGGTGCGCGGAGTCCGGGACATGTCGCGTGTCGTGCGCGGCGCCGCTGTTTTATGTGCGAGAAATAGAATTTACATGGTCGTACAAGGGGTCTTGGTCCGCACAAACTCGCCCCGGTGTTACCGCACGGCTGACATGTTAGCTTCCGCGCGCGAGCTCCTGCAGCGTCTGCAGCGTCGACTCTGGGCGCGCGCGTCAGCGGGCGCATGCGCGCGGCAGGGGCGCAGCACGCACCGAGGTAGGGCACCTTCGCCGCGAGCCGCGTCGCGGACGTGATGAGCACCGCGAGCGCCTCCTGCATGCGCACGAACTCGTCCGCGCGCCCGGCGTACAGCCGGCGGTCGTCGCGGAGCGCGTTCGCGACGACGCGGTAGCAGATCTGGCGGCGGCGTCAGCGTGCGTGCGCTGCGGACGGCGCGACGACAAAGACTCACGCCAAGCGTCGGCTCGAGCATCGCGTAGTCCTGGTCCGTCCAGCCGCGCGTGAGGCCGACGACCTCGACGGCGGAGCTGAGCGCCTTCTGGCGGCTCTCGGCGTGGCAGAAGCCGGGGAGCGCGTGGAGCTCGATCTGCGCGGCGAGCGCGACGACGAGCGCGGTCTTGAGGCAGAGCGTGTGCGCGTCGAGGTCCGCGTGCAGGCTCGCCTGCAGCATCTGCGGGTACAGCAGCGCGAGGTGCCGCGCGCTCTCCTCGAGCGCCGCCCAGTACGCCGTGTACCACGCGAGCGGGAGCGCCGCCTCGAGCCGCGCGCCCGAGCCGCCCGCCGCCGCCGCGCGCGCGCGCGACAGCCGCAGCGCCTCGCGCAGCAGCGCCAGGCTCTTGCAGCGGATCGCGACCGCGGAGTGTGTCGCGAACCACGGCTGGGAGAGCTGTGGGCGCGTGAGCAAGGTGGGCGCGCAGCAGGAAGCAGGGGGCGCACCGCGAGTTCCTGGAGCTGCTTCTCGTACTCGTCGTCCAGGAACGGCGTCAGGCCGATCACCATGCTCGTCGCCTTGTCGATGTACGCCAGCTGACCCAGAGCGGTGAGGTACTCCTTCGTGTCCTCGTCCGGCTCGCCGACGACGAGCAGGGCGTCGAGGCTCGGCGTCGACAGCTGCAGGTCCTCGAAGGATAGTACCTTCGACGCCTTGACGAGGTACGGCCGGCCGGCCTCGATCTGGCGCTTGTAGAGAAAGTATTCGCCGAGCACCGTGTAGATCATGATCAGGGTCGCCGGCTCTGGCGCGTACTCCAGGGCGCTCAGGACCTTGAGCAGCTCGACGTCCTCCGAGACCACGAGGACGTCCGTCTTGTGGTGCAGCGTCCAGAGATAGGTCCCGACGAGCTGCGCAAGGTGTATGACTGCGGGGTGGACGATCCGACCCGACAAGTCGCCGGCGAGGACCGCTTGCCGCTTGGTTTCCCGGAGGTAGAAGCCCAGCTGGATCTGGTGGGAGAGGAACAGCGCACGGCTGGACGATGCGGCCATTAACCGCTAGCACGTCGAGGGGCTGCGGGGCGACTCACAGCTGGTAGGTGCTCTGGCAGACGAGGCCCAGGCGGTCTGCGCCCTGGTCGCTGGCATCGGAGATGGGGGTCTGGGTGAAGGGCGAGGCGGTGTGCCACTGCGCGGAGAGCCCGTCGCTGGGGTTTGAATGGAGTGATCGTGTCGGTGATGCGGCGGCGAATGAACCTTGCCCTGAGAAACGGTGTGAGCGGTACGCCAACGATTACGCGGTTGGCACGAACCGAACCCTGGGAGCGGCGGCGACCCGAACTCGCGCCACTGCACCGACGGCACATCGAGGTCCATGGCGTGGTCGCTCCTGTACTCGGGCGACTGCGACATGTGGGCCTTGCGCGACTCGTAGTACGAGAGGCGCTCCTCGAGCTCCTGCGTCCGCATCAGGAGCGCCGTCGCGAAGTTCTGCTTCAGCTCGTCGTCGTACTCGCAGTCGAGCTCCTTGCCCGCGAGGCGGCAGGTGTGGCAAAAGGGGCGCTTGGCGTCGCATTTCTGCGCGGCCGTTGAGGGCACATTCTCCGACAAGAAATAACGCACGCACTTTCTTCTTGCGCCTGCGAGCCCACGCCGTCAGGAAAATTTTACCCGCCGCCGCACGACGCGCGCACGCACCTGCACGGCAGACACGCTGCGCCCTTCGGGAGCAGCACGGTCTTCGGGCTGTTCTGCGCCGACTTGGAGTAGGTGCAGTCGACCGGCTTCCGGGCCCGCGAGCAGGGGCCGCACACGGGGGTCTCGCCGTCGCAACGCTGCAGGGCGGGCTGTCAGTGGGTCGCCGCGCGAATTCGGGCGGGCTCTGACCATTTTCCTTGTTCTGCCGAGCCGAGGTCAGCACGTCACTGGATCGGGGGGCGGCGGACGTGCCTGCACGCTACGCAGGTCTGGCTCATCGCGGGGTGCTGCAGCGGACGGTAATCGTGAGGACGGTGCAGCGTTCGCGGCCGCGAGCAGGCAACGTACGAGATTTTATAATGCGCAGGATGATGTCTGAAACGAGGGAAGGCTGCTTGTGGGATATTTGCGCTAGATTGTCGACAACCTTCCAACTGGGGCAGCCGCGCGACGGCTCGGCGCGAGATTTGATCTGGGTCAGTGGGTAGACCGAGAAAGCGAAAATCTAGAGCGGATCAAGATGCGTGTAACGCGCCACGAGCCGTTTGCAGGAGATGTCGCGCTGGGGTCACGGCCATAAGTACTCGGTTCCTACCGGTTACCTAACAGACGCACGGGAAGGCGTCCATGGGCTGTGGGTATTTGTCGCGTGTGCGGGGGCAGAATCTTGGCTCCGGTCGATCCAGCGACGTCGATTTGGGTCACCGGCGGAGAAAGGAACAGGGCTGAGCGGCTCGAGTGCACCCTGAGCAAAGCCGATTCGGAGGGCGCTATGCGTGCGAGGACCGGCGGCGCCCCTGTGATCAATGAGGCGGGTGCTGCGCTGCTGGAGACGGTGTTCAATGAGGGGAGCGGGCCCGTGCCGGTGTACCAGGCGCAGACCGGGTAATGCGTGCAGGCTGAGCCGGAGGGGCGAAACACTCCTCGTCGCCGTCTGCTGGCCAATCGTGAGCAGCGCGGACGACCGAACTCGTCGGAAGGGCCCTAGACGCCCGGCACTCGGTGATGTAGAAATGCCCCCGAATCTGATTTTGACGATTTGCTGCGGTCGATACTCTGGCGTTTCACAGCCATCGGTTACCATACACCTGCACACACACTCGGCGCTTCGTGCGCTGCCTCTGCCAGTTCGCTCTGCCCGCCGGTGTCCGCCGCTTTCTAATTCCTGCCACACGTGGGCGCAAAGTTCCATGCATTGTCGGAACGCTAATCTTGTCGCCCATGCCGTCATCCGCGACCGCACCAGTCGACGCGATGCACCGGCCGGGTATCGCAGAAACCGATCCTCGTCGCTCGTCCGCCAAGGCGAACTCTGCCACGGATCGCCCTCTCGCGCCACGGCTCACAGCGGGTCAGCGCAGACGGTCAGGGGCAGCTGCTGACAGCGCAGCCCCGGATCGTCAGCTCTACCGTCCAGTAATTCCGAATTCGACCCTCCAGAGGCTCCCAGAGCGGTCACGTCCCACAGGGCACCCTGACAAACCGAGCACCCCTACAGCGGGTCGCAGATCACTCAATGCATGAAACAATGCGTCAAGCGAAGCTCTCTCCAGGGCCCGCGCCGCGCTGCCCACGGTCGCGTGAACACATCGCTTCAGGAAGGCCTTGTTCTCGCTGGCGCGTGTTTCGCATCCAGCGTGCCATCTCGCCACCCGCCTCCGTGCCTTTCCACCGCACGGCGCCTCCAGCGCGGGCAGCTCCCGGACAATGCGGCGAAGAAGCGTCCACGCAGAGTCTCACCCCAAACCGTGGCCTCGCGACACAGCCCTGCAGAAACGCGCACCAGGCACGTCCCAGAAGCAGAGCCGCTGGGCGCCGCCGCGTCCGTCGTGCTCATGCCATGGGCCGGACGGTGCGGATGGCGCTCCGTGTCGCGCGAACATATGTGACATACCGCGCCGGAGCCCGTCGCGAGGGCCAGGCGCAGCACGCGCAGCGCTCCCAGCGCAATATGCCTGGGCTGATGCAATGCCCCGCGCGTCGTCGCCAGACCGGGGCCTCTCCGCCCGCCGTGTATGTGGCGACCCACGCTGGCACCGCCTTCCGTGGCTACGCGCACCGCGGCGCCTGCGCCGCGCGTCGCAACCTCCACACGCTCTTGCTTCCGTTTTCCGTCGGGTGTCGCACCCGCGCAGCTCGCGCTGGGGCTGCCTGTGCGTGATAGAGGTGCGACTCGGCGGTCTCGGGCGAGGTTGCACACACGCACATGCGCGTCGCTTGCCTGTGCGTGGCGGCGGCGGCTCGGCTGGGCCGTATGCGGCCTCGAACGTGCGGAGGGCACCGACCTCAGATGCTGCGCGACCTCCGTGTCTGCACGGATCACCGCGTCACCGCATGAAGTGCTAGGCCTCGCCAGTCGGGGCGGTTCCCTTGCTCATAGCCTTGCCAGCGAGTGTAGGTACAGTGTGGCTCGGGGGCGTTGGCGGGGGTATAGATATGGTAGGCACGCTCACCACGATGTCGACGAGTGCCTCTTCAGCAGGCCCACCGCTGCCTATGCCGACCTCTCAGTGCCCGCCGCCCCCAGTCGTAGAGTAGTATGGAACATAGCTATATAGTTTACCAAGCGAGCGTATGATTACGAACGACGATGTGGGTGCCAACAATATTTCTGCTGCTGCGCAGTCGGTGCAGACCACCAGCGCGTCTTCCAGCTGCACAGTAAAACCCCTGCGGTAGAAATAAGCTCAGAAGCAAGAGAGCTACCACGACGTACTTGTCGCCCGATTCTCGTATGTCTCCGCGACATGTATGCTGTCGTTTGGGGGTCCCATTGCGCGGTGCTGGCAGAACGAGGGAGTAGGAAGGCAAGGACATGGCGGCTGACGAGGTGGAGAGGCAGGAAAGAACGGTCTGTGTGGCTGCATAATATAGAAGTCGACTCTCGACGATCGATAGCGGCAAGACCGCCGCGCAGACGGGCGGGGCAGCTGTGCCGCTTACCCGCCCGTCCACGACGGCGGTCGGCTGTCGAGGCGATCTCGGTGCCGCAGGGTCGGCTGAAATTCGCGGTTTCGCGCTTCGAGAGTTTTTGTGTAGTTTGCGCCGTGTCAGGCAGGCGATGGAGGCTGTCGCGTTGGTGACACTGACCAGGACCGAGAAAATCCACTAAAATGCGCGCGAATATTCACCGTCGCTCCTGCCGTGGGAACGGCATACTGCTTGCGGCGCAGACCTCCGCCACGCCACAATCATCGACAGCATCCTGAAAATGGTAACCGAGCGGACGGTTACATAACACAGCTCGGGGACGATGGTCTGCATCTTCAGAGCCAACGCAACATGGAGGGTAGGACACGGACTTGTTAGAAGCCCTTCGCTTCCGAAAAATAAATTTGCTAGCGGTACCAGAGGGTCAGTTGTGGCCCTTAGGCCTGGCAGGCCCAGAGAAGAACACGGCGATGTAAACTCACCGTCGCAGCCATGTGCTTCTCGCGTCTGTTGTCAAGATCAGGAACTGCGATCTCGCAGTCATCAAGGAGAATACGAGGCGGTTTCAAATTGAGAAACGAAGAAATGGCTCGAAAGAAAGCTTGCGCACGACATATGCTTCCCTGAGACGGCACGGCGGATCTTGGGCAGTTTGGGCAGTTTTCCGATCTCACGACTACACCTGGCAAGGTTTCGTACTGCTCTCTTGAGCGAGGTAGGATTGGTGATACCTAAGGGCCGTCAGGACTCGGCTGAGACAAGAAGACGGGAAATTGAGGGTGTGTTTCCGTCAGAGCGTCTCCGGCCCATGCTACCAGAGCAGGGTTGCCCGAAGAGTGTCAAGAATCCACCATCGTCGCACGGTACCGTCCTTGAACGTGATTTGTCAGCAAACCGAGCCAGTTTGGCGAGCAGACTCGGCGACGCCGTGAACGGCAGAGCAAGATTCTGCCATCGCCGTGACCAGGCCTGGTCTGACATGTCTGGAATGGTTTGTCACCGCACGTTGTGCAGAAAGCAGGCAGGACATACCTTTTTTCCATGGACGGCGATTCGGTTTCCCGATCACCGGACGGCTGGGACGCGGTTTCAACGTCAGTCGTGATTGTGGCCCCCAAACGAACCGGTCGCCGTCCGGGCAGGACTGCAGAGCTGACCTCCAAAAAACCCACCAGATACCGCACGGGCTTCTGACAAAAGTATGCAGAGCAATGTGTGTGCGCCTGTGTGCGATGGTTTCTGTACAGGTGAAACCTACGGGTGGCCCGAAGCGCGCAGAGATGTAGACTTGCGTGGCGTGGATTGCTGCAGGCTTCGTAGTATTCTCACTGATAGACAGCATATTCTGCGTTCTCGCAATACCTACACATTTCCTTTTGGGCATATGCAGGGAGTGATTGTCGGCTGACTGAGGAGTCCGTGGAGACAGAGCGAAAACAAAATGGAGTAATTAATTAGACGCCCAAAGCGCGTCGCGCGCCGCGCCATTTTTGATGGACGACTTCAC
The DNA here is from genome assembly GCA_019973155.2 of Phanerochaete sordida. Lineage (NCBI taxonomy): Eukaryota > Fungi > Basidiomycota > Agaricomycetes > Polyporales > Phanerochaetaceae > Phanerochaete > Phanerochaete sordida. The sequence goes on from BPQB01000089.1 coordinate 94,053, forward strand.
CGTCTTCACCACCACCACGTCCTCATCCTCTTATCGTTATCAACGCGCTCCTTACAATACAGGCATTCCAGGTAGACTCATTCATCGTGGGGCACGGTCAAGCATCGGCTACGCAGCAGCAGAAACGCGAAAGGTGCACGGTAGAACAGACGGTACACGGTACGCGTTTCTGCTTCGATATGTGATGCACGCGGCCTAATATCAGTCTTCCTGGGCAATCAGCAGACCATTACACGCGTTTTGACACGCATATAGTCACGAATCTTCCACGTGCAGACCCTTTCCGCGCTCCACGCACCCACCACGCCTTGATCTCGCGACCGCGACGCCGTTCCGCCGCGTGCCCACGAGATGACCGCGTTCACGGCGAAGGAGACCAATGGATCTGACCAATACGAGATTGCCCACCTCCCTTCGAAGGCGGACGTCGCTGCGTCGCAGTTGAAGCGCAAGGCCAGTACTCCGCTCGCCTCTTCCTCGAAACATAGCGCCGGCGGCACCCCCGCTGGAAGCTCGCCCAAGAAGAAGCCGAAGCCTACGCATACGCACAGCCCCGTCAATTTGGAAGAGCACTTTTTCAGAGCCCAGGGCACGCCGACTTTAGAAGATATCGCTGCCCACCCGACAGGGACGCGTCCGTGTTCTGTTAAGACATGCCGAGGCAGAGTAGCGAACACGGTGCGCTTCAAGTTATGCGACAGATGCCGGCGGAGATCCAGGGAAAACTTTCGCAAGCGGACCATACAGTTGAAAGAGAAGGAGCTGGCGGAACAGCGCAGGATGTCGTCTCCGTTCAAATACGAAGAGGAGCTCGTCCTTCCTCGGGATCCCGACGAACCGCTTACCACGGAACAGCGCTGCAAGAACTACATGGCCCAGCTCCGGGCAGCGGGGAAGCTTGGGTCGGCCAGCCTCGGCAAACGGAAGGCCGCCGACGATCCGCCAAACGCCAAGAAACCGCATCTCGGCAACTCAGAATACCGTACCGAGGACGACTTCTACAGCGGCCTTGCAAAGACCATCAAGGCACACTCCCGGCGTTCGGTCTGGCTGACGATGCCGCTGGATGTCCGAGGCTGCTATTGCGTCGTCAGAGAGCGCGATGACCCCATCACCCAGGAGCGCGTCGAGAAGGTGGTCGGGACGGCTATCGCGAGAGCCGGTCTGCCTGTCAGGTATGTGGCCACCTTCGATTCTGGAAGTCAACACTCTTGACCACTTTCGCCTTCAATAGGACCGATGCACCACCTCGACTGTCCCCCTCCGCGGAAGGGGCCCAAAGTGTCGAACTGCGCTACAAGTGTGGCTGCCGACCGGGTGTCTCGTGCGGCCGCGTCATCCGGGCGAAGATAGAGAAAGTGCAGGAAGGTGTCACTCCCGGCGAGCGTATCAGCATCATGGTCGAACACGCCGTGCGTCCTTGACATCCATGGCTACTCTGTTGACTTTTCTTCTGTGCTGCGTTCTGTACTATACGATAAGGCTTACACAGCAATTCCGTCTCTGTACGATATTAGACTCAGCTCTAACATACAGCAATTCCCTCTAGTGCTTACAGTATTTTACCGCAAATAAAGCATCTATCCAACTGCGACTTCGTCCGCTCTGGACCGGCTGTCAGACGGTGCTCTGTGAAACAGCGCAGAAAGGGCGCCGGAGTCGCTCTTCCCTCAAAAGGGAATTCCGCCTCCAGCGCTACCATTCCCAAACGCTTCCGCTATCCTCCTCCTGCGCCGAAGCCAGGTCAGTGCCCGCAAAGCTCATCGACACAGCAGACTAGCTGATCGCCATGAAGACAAACATGCGCACCTCAGTAGTCCGACTCGGTCCTGCCGAAGCTGTGGCTGGCTCGGACAGGTGTGGGAGTCATGTTCAGGCGGATTGCTAGCAGGTACACTGACCAGTTGAGCTGGCCAGTAGGACCGTCTTCAGAGATTATACCAGATCATAGCGTCATGAACTCCCTTCTGAGGCCTCCTGGAAAGCTACTCTTGGATAGATTACCGCAGTCGCGACTGCAGCCGACATCTCAGCCAAGGAGGCGCGATCTACACCCCTGATCTACCATCCGGCGCCGGAGTCGGGTAGCGCATCGCACATTTCTCGGTCCCACTCGGTAAGAAGTGACAGGGATCGAGTGCCTGTGCAGAGCTCCTTGGCGACGTTTGTGCGTGTGGGCGCGCCCACAGAGCCAAACAGGTGCTGTTTGATGCCGCATTGCGGGAGGCCCGCCATCGATCACCCTCGCCCTCGTGCAGAACAAGGGGCAACACCGCTCGGAGTACAAAAGCCTGCACGCATCTGCCCATCTCCTTGTTTGCACCTTGACTAGCAACCTCCTCTGTTCACGATCCCAGACTTTCTTCACTTCAACACCCACGACCGCTCGAGGATTTTCTTCCGGGCGTCCGCTGTGCCGTAATTTGTACACCGTACGTCTTGTCAACATGTCCGCCACTCGCTTGATCTTGACATAGGAGTGACAGGAAATTTGAGCAAGCATGAATCCACAGCCAGCACGACCAACGACGTACAGGGAGCACCACAATCAGCAGACAACAGACTCCCACTATGAGATCCCGCATCCAGGCGCGGTTCCTATGGAAGTGCGAGCGGCGATAGGTCCAGACTCGTGGAACTCGGACATGGTCCTCCGGCAGTACCTTGCGATCCACAGAGAGCCTACGAGGGCGGACGTCAACCACGGGCTCGAGGCCTTGCGCATGGTCTTCACGCGTATCCACGTGGATGCCCTCAAGGACGTGCAGGCGCAGATGGCGCCGCGCGAGGGGCCGACATTCAAGTACGAGATGCAAGGCAGCCTGCTGAGGCACAAGATCCTCGTCTGGCGCGTCTTCCCCATCAACCGGCTCCCCGCGGAAATCCTCACGATGATCTTCCGCGCGATCCGGCGATCCGACGCGCGGTACGGAAACCTGTTCGCCATACGTCTCACCTGGGTCTGCCGTCACTGGAGGCAGGTCGCGCTTGCAGACCCGGTGCTCTGGGGGACCATCATCTTCAGCGACCCCTACCCGTGGGTTCGCTCGTTCAACTACATCGAGCGCGCTGGCGGAGGCGATCTTGCCCTGAAGTTGATCGAGAGTCAGGAGCCGGAGGGGAACGGTGACGAAATCGCCCCGAACTTGACGGTCGAGCAGGTCCAGGAATTTCTGGCGAGGATCTCCCCGAAAGTCCACCAACTACGTGCCATGATCTTCACCTTGGATACCTGGCCGGCGACGATTGAGGTTCTCAAGTTTTTCTCCAGCCCACAAGCCAGGAGGCCGAAGTCTTTGGAACATTTCGAGATTCATCGTCCTTATATGGCAAATATGGGCGAGCATTGGGCACCGAGGGACCTCGCTTCGCCCTACATCTGGAATCCCACCACGCTCTTCGGCGGCGAGGCTCCGAAGCTGCGCAGCATCTGCATAAGCGGCGTGGGCATCGACCTGACGAATTTCCCCGCCGCGAACCTGCGCACGCTGGATCTGCGCTACATCACGTTCGCGCTGTGCCCCGCGAGCGGCGAGTTCCTCGCCGTCCTGCGCGAAGCGCGGAACCTGCGGCGGCTCCACCTCGACTCGGCGGGCCCTGGAATGCATAACCCGCTCCCGTACGTCCGGTCGCCCGCACACCTCCCCCGGCTCCGCGACCTCTTTGTCGGCGGCGGGCTCCCGGACTGGCTGCACTGGCTCCTCTCGCACATCGACGCGCCGCAGCTCCCGTGCCTCACGCTCGCTAAGACAGACCTTCTCAACGACGACTTGCTCCTGCCCTTCCTCGTCGGCCGCTTCCCCGCGCTGGAGAGCCTCGCACTCTACTCGGTGCGCTACGCCACAGACGCGAAGGCGCCGCTCCTCCGATGGCTCAGCACCCTGAACAGCCTCCGGGTCTTTAAGATCACGCACTGCCCGTCTGAAGTCTTGCTCAGCTGGTTCTTCGAGGACGCCAGTCGGTGCCGCCCCGAGGCCGAGCGCGCCGCGTTCGCGGAGGAGCACCCCGGCGCACCCTCTTCTCTCATCATGCCAAACGTCAGCGCCATCTACTTCGACCACGAGAGGCTGCAGGACATCATCGCGTACGTGAACCAGCGCAAGCAACACGGTGGGCCACTCAAACGCGCGTACATGCCGTTCGCGTTCCACGTCGCGCGTGAAGAGGAGCCACTCGTCAAGGAGCTTGACATCGAGCTCCTTCGGTCCAGCAGCTATCTTAAGGAAGATCAGGACATCGAAGCAAGGTGGAATCTGCAGTTTGGTCACTAACATGTGGGCGGTCTACTACATATAGGTTGTCGTTGCCGATATATGGCTGGGCAACCACTGGCCCTGTTCCGCGCTCGTTGATCTCACGTCGGGCGTGCATGTATATTATCTCCATGGTTTTGTACATATTTCTGCGTCAGCATGTTCGTTTATTATGAGCAGCCGAATCGCACGTCGCGAAGCATCGCCTGAAGACTGCATTAGACGTGATAGCTATTTCTGTGCGGACTTGCAGCGCGACAGAGCACCTGAACAACGAGAAGGTATGCTCTGAAGTGCTAGAACGAGGCGAGACTGCGGTTCGCAGGTAGCTTGTACCTCCGCAGCTGGTCATGGGCACCAAAAATAGAGCACGACCTACGAGCGGTGCACACGCGCGCGCAAGACCCACCATCGAAGAGAACAACGAGAAGACAGCGGCATCGGTCGGCACAAAAGTAGAACCTTCGCTCGAAGGGCGAGACCTGCAAGGCCCGACAAACGTTCACCCAGATGCAGTGCCTGTGATTCATCTCTGTCTCTTCCTCGCCTTGATAGCGTGCAGACTCAAAATAAAACGAAGCCACTGCACTTCGTCGTGCAACGCGCGAACGGGGCATCATCCCTGCACGTTGTGCAGCATGGAGGCCAGGCTGATTGCAGATGGGGGAAAGAGGCAGGCTGCAGAGCGGCGAAGCCTGCTATCCTGCACGATTAAATCGTATGGTGTTCATCTCCTGCCGCTAAGTCGAAAACATGTGTCAGTGGGCGAGATAACTGCCGACGCATGAGGCGACCATACCTTCACTTCACCGCTAATTTCGCAGCGATGGGGCGCTGGGACCGCCACGATCTGCGCTGCGCCACCCTCATTTTTCTTTGCATATGCCTATAAACAGAGGCATTACTTTGTCTGTTCTGACAATGAGCATAAGCCAATATGCACAAGGGGACAATGCGGCAGACGGCTGTTTGGCTGATGGTGAGAGGCAACGTGTTTAGGCGCTTATCTTCGGAGGCGTTCCTGGGGGCCGCTCACACAACGCCTAAACTTGCGCCTCAAGGCTGCTTGTCTTCAACGGCATGGACAAGGTTTGCTATCGACAAAGAAGATGCGCAGCATCAAGGTATATAAACGGCCTCCCTGCAGCCGACGGAGAACACAGCTAACCGTTCCTCGTCTCCCACCCCCACCAGCGAGCTCTTGACGAGTCTCGACGACCACTCTCCCTCAATATGATCTACTTCATTGCTCTCAGCATTGCTTTCGTATTTAGCCTGGTCCCCTTCGTATCTGCTCACGGATATGTGGCGGGCATTGGCATCGACGGCCAGTGGTATTCCGGCCCAGCGCCGGGATCGAGCCAGGGTGCGTTCTTCGCGCCGCCACGCTCTGCGATCGCAACTGACAGGCCGATTTCAGGACCGAGTCCCATTCGCATGGTCAACAACAACGGTCCCGTGAAGGGCGCGACGAACCCGGACATCATGTGTGGCCTGAGCGCCCAGAAGGCTCAGCTTGTCGCGCCCGCGAACCCCGGCAGCCTGCTCTCTATCCAATGGAATGGAGGCAGTGGTGGCAGCACGGAGGCATGGCCACACGAAGTCGGACCTCTTCTGACTTACATGGCCTCCTGCGGCTCGACGCCCTGCGACCAGTTCGACCCCACTGGCGCATCTTGGTTCAAGATCAACCAGGCTGGCTTGGAAGACGATGGCAAGACTTGGTACCAGGGCGGCATTGCTAGTGAGTCTCCCTGACTTGTGCGCTCGCTCGCCTCTGACGGTATTTTGCAGGCACGGGTGACACCTTCGACATCAACCTCCCACAGAACCTCGCCCCCGGCGGGTACCTCATCCGGCACGAGATCATCTCTCTGCAGAACGGTATTTCTGTGGGCGGCGCGGAGTTCTACCCCGCCTGCTTCCAGGTCATGGTCGGCGGAAGCGGGAGTGGCTCGCCCAGCCCGACCGTCTCCTTCCCTGGTGCATACTCCGACAACGACCCTGGTATCTATGTCCCCGACGTGAGTCTGCTCTCCCTTCGAGGGTGGTTCCGTGGCTAACGAAAGACTCAGATCTACAACGGCCCCATCTCGAACTACACCTTCCCCGGCGGCCCCGTTGCGAACCTTGCTGCTACTGGCATATCGCTCGCCTCTCCCTACACTGGCCCCACGGTCTTCCCCTCTGCCGTCGGCTCTGACACCCCTCCGGCGAACGCAGGACAGCCCACCGCGACCGCGACCGGCGGTGCTGCGAGCACTGGCGCTCCGGGCAGTGCGTCTCCTAGCAGTGTCGCTCCTGGCGACGGCGCGCCCCCGAGTGCGAGTGCTACCGGCGCCGCTCCCGCGCCGACGCAGTCTGGCGACCAATGCTCGCTCAAGCGTAGGGAGGGTACTGCGTCGATCAACCAGAGGCGGCACTTCAGGCGATCTGCGCGTCGCGCTGCGGCGCACGCGGGCTCGTACTGAGCTGAACCCGCCCTCTGTGAATGCCATGCTTAATTATCCGTATGTACTGGGGTCCTCACTGGATGAGGTCTGGTCGTCGCCATTACACAAAAGCATCACGCTCTGCAATCACTCCCTGTACCATTAGCGCATGGCAATTAAATATCATATCGCCGTGTGCCATTCTGTCAGATCACTCTTGAGCAGCTTGCGTGGATGAAAACCCAGCAGACGCGTCTGAGGTGTATTTGGGGCACGCGACGCGTCGAGGCACTGCAGGGCACTGTAAGGCGGCGGTACGCGGGGAGCGCCCACTCTTACCTCTCTCCCTCTCTCCACGTCGACAGCGCGAGTCTGCGTCTCCAAACGTCGTATCACCCTCCACATCCTTCGTACTTAACTTCAAGAACACGTCTTAACTGAGACGCTGCGGTGGTATCGCCGGCCGAGCTGGGCTGATTACAGGGACGCTCGACTCATCCTCGCCTTCGGATTGCTAGCGATACACGATGCTACATGCAGCTCAGCTCGCGTTATACGACACGCACGATGAAATGACTCGTAGCATACTCTTTGATCATAACAACACGAACTCCGTAAGTGCACTGAGCTGCGACTCGGACGACCTGACGGTGACTGACCGGCATAGTGGACCTCTTCGGCTAGACGGCTCACGAACACCGTCTTGCCTTCCATGCGATCCTTCGTCCTGGAGAAGTCACCAATCCAAGTTTCTGGGTACGATATTCCTTGGGAAGAAAGATGCTCTACAGTACCATCCGGCCAACATGGACAGAAGCCGAAGAATATCCAAACGGAACCCATATGCGTCTCTCGAGACAAGCTCATGGACACGCTCTTTGACCGTCCGTGCCTACCCTGGGACATTGATAGGCGCATGGAGGAGCTCAGAGAGCGGCGACGAGACGTGTGGGCCATGGTACAAATCCTAGCCCATTCCGGCACGTCGCCCGAGGCAATAATCTTCCGTACTCCCGGTCACGGTATGTCATTCACCCTTAGGCCTCCCGTTCGCTCGTCTATCCCCTTGCAGTGGGTACACTCAGGCCCTTATGCGATCCCTGATACCCTGGCCAATCTATCCTGCGCCGACATGACCCTCACAGACCTCCTCTCCCGATTGAACGATGTTCTTGGCACAAAGCATGCCCTCGAAACCGATGGTATCTTAGACCTGCTGGACGAACTCCGGACCACGTCTTCCGACTTTGGCGGAGCCTACGGCAAAGTCAGAAACTGGTGGACGAGCTCGCAGCTGGGCATCCAAGGTCGGAAGCTGTACGCATCGCTGCACGAGCGCGAAGCTAAGCACGAGGGCTGGCGCCAGGATACTATCCACGCGTTCAGCCTCCGCCGCTCGGACATCCCGCCCAGGCGCGTCTGGGACCTGTTCAGCAACCGCGTGCTGCCGCTGTCCGTAATGTCTGCCGCAGAGGACGTGCTGTACGAATTACCCGACCGGCTGTGGACGGTTTCGCACAGCTGGGTACCCGCCGAAGAGCGCGACGACATCTGGACGCCGATCAACGGGAAGCGTTGGCCCGTGCCCGTGCCTCGCGGCACAACCTTGGAAGAGGTCCGCATCGAGCTGCTCAATATGGGCGCGGAGTACGTTTGGCTGGACGTTCTGTGTCTTCGGCAGCAAGGCCGCGACGAGGACGAGGCGCTGCGGACCGAGGAGTGGAAGACAGACGTGCCCACAATTGGACATATCTACCAAGGCTATCCCCTTGGGAGACCGTGTATCACATATTTCAACGGCCTTGGCCTTCCACTTGACACGTCGCCAGACAAGTTGAGGTCGGGCAGGCATTGGTTGAATCGAGTATGGACGCTCCAAGAATCCCTCCAGTCCTGGCTGCCCGGGGGCTTAACCGGAGAGCGACTCTTCAACGGGGAGGCCTTCTTCTCGCGCATGACCGCTGTGCCAGAGCTGACCACATCCCATCGCCTTTCCCAAGAGCTCATTCGCCGTAACTGCACCAATGAGCTGGATAAAGTCGCCGGCCTCGCCTACTGCCTCAAGTGCGGTACCCTGCCGCTGTATGAAGAGGCAATCCCCGTAGAGGAGGCTTGGGACGTCCTCCTGAAGCACACGCCCGAGGTCTGGCGGTTAGGCCTGCTCCTGGACTATCCTTCCCACCTGCCGTTTGCACTCTACCCGTCATGGCAGCAATACACGAGCGGAGATTCTGCCCTGCGTCAGCCCCTGCCGGCCACTGCGCGGGGCCTGCAGCTCGTGGACCGTTCGCAGCTCTGCGGCGGTGCGAGCAGCTCGGTGCACTACTCGCTCGTCGATGAGGTCTACGGATCCTGTCGCATCTCCCTCTCCAACGTGCGGCGCAGCGACCCTAAGGCGAGGCGAAAGACTCAGATAGAGCTTACGCTGCGCTTCGGCACGAAGGGCTCCTCGCACCACAGCTTGACTCTGCGGCCTTCGCGCGTGCACGGCGTGATTCAACAAGGCGTACCATACATGCTGGTGTGCATTCCTGGCGACAAGAAGGCATGTTTCATCATCGTAGAGGTGGTACATGATCGACAAGCTAAGGACTTCATGCTGCGCACCGTCGAAGCCGTGAAATGGGCCGTGATACAAGTTCCGCGATCAACGTTGAATGATCTACAGAAGATAGAGAGTATGACAACGAAGGTCATTTTTGTGCCCGGCGAGGGTGCTTTGAGACGGACAGCATATCGCGACAATTACATTGCAGCGTTCCACAGGATGAGAGCGAACAGACGGACATTCATTATATATAGTCCTGATACGGAGCACACAGACTCTATACCCATGCTGACTCTGTTCACTGCGCTCAATACCAGACTGAGAGGGTTCATGATGTGAAAGCTCTGCGAAATTGTCGCGACGTGGTGCTGGCGCAACGGTATGGGTAGAGAAAGCACAAGAATTAATGGGCACTCAGCTGAATTACTTGTCCAGTGCGTATTGAGTTCGCTCAGTGACTGAGGTCATACTGTATTTTGATCAATCGTCTCGAAGAGTTACGAAGAGGCCCGTACCGTCTTGCCTGGCGCGCGCTATTCGAGGGGAGGCGGTTTGATCCCAACCACCATGTCATCCCTCAGCAGGACACTTTTGAAGCACTGCTGTTGCAAGCTAACGAGAGCGGCTTTTCGTTCTCACTGCGACTCTCTCGCAGGGGCTTCGCGGCATTAGTCGCGTCACCGTCTCCCGTATACGAATGCTCAGGTAGTCCAGACCTGGTCCAGACGTATTTCCAGCGCTCAGACTCCCAAGTACGTATCAGCGCAGGCAAGAGCTGCGGCGCAGGCGCACCGACATTCGACTCAACTTCCATCTGCCCTCTTCAGTCGGTCTCGTTGTCGTGCTGAAAACTGAGGCTTCAGGTCCTTGCATCTACCAGCATATATCACCAACTATCGATGGACACCTCGAAACTATTACATGCGGTAACAAGCGTGGTTCTGCATGAGCACGACGACGAGGTGTGGGATCTCCAATGGAGCCACAGCGGTCGCTATCTAGCCACAGCAAGCAGAGACAAGTCAGCAATCATATGGCAGGCAGAGGTATTGACCTCCTTTTTTCCTTGAATGAACTACAATGATTGACGGATTTGTGACATATATTTTCTAGTACGAAGGGGGCAAAAGCACTCCAGCTTTTTGCCCCAAATTCATCCTGCGTGGCCACAGATCTCAAGTTGGCTGCGTAGCGTGGTCCTTGGACGACACAACATTGCTGACCGGATCAGATAAATATATCTACGTATGGGATGCCAAGGCTCGTATCGACAGCTCAACATATACGCAATCTCTCTTGACGTTCACGTGCAGAGCGGTCTGCTCCTTCGAGAGCTAGACGTCCACACGGAAGTCGTGACGGTGCTCGTGTGGCTGCCGAACAATTCAGGGTTCATCTCTGCTGGGCTCGACCAGAAGATTATTCACTGGGTACGTACTCGGTATCAGCTAGAGAGTATCTCAACCATTCACCGGTATCTTTTCACAGGCCCCAGACGGCCTACAGCAGAGCATCTGGAATGAAGCTCCGATGCGGGTGACGGATCTTGCGATCTCCCAAGATTCCAGCAAGCTCGTCGTCGTCGGCATGCGGCCTCTCCCTTTCCCTCCTGTTGACCATGCCGGCCGCCTCGCCAGCTCCGACCCAAGTATTGAACCTACAAGCTCGAATACACCTGTGCAATCGATGATAGGAAACCAGTTTGTCGTGTATGATCTTTCATCGAAGAGGCTGGAATTGTACGCATCTCATCTTCACGGCCTTGTGCTGATGCTGGACGTTAATCCGGACTGTTTTATTACGTCACAGGTCGGTCGAATCGGAAGGAGCGCTGACAAGCGTCCGGATTTCGCAAGACTCGAGATACGCGTTGCTCAGCCGAGTGGTATACCCCGAGCTCAGGCCTGTTGGTGTGAGTCGATCACGATCAGATTGCAACCTACGGCTGATAGGCGGTGCCTGCAGGAGGTGCACTTGTGCGAGATGAGCACTGGCAGGACGGTACACAAGTATACAGGACATACCCAGTCACGACACGTCATACGAAGTGGCTTCGGCGGACAGGACGAAGAATTCATCATTTCCGGGTGTGAAGGTGAGCCAACGTACTCAGGAACCACTCTTTCAGCGACGCTTAGACAGTCCTTGTAGGTGGTCGCGTCCATGTCTGGGACCGCAATAGTGAGACACCGCTCGCGGTACTCTCGGGCCACGGCAGCGGCAGCGTCAATTCGGTTGCATGGAACCCCACGGATGCAACGGTGTTCGCGAGCTGCTCGGACGACCACACTACGCGCATCCGGGAAGTGCGGTCGACGTGAGAGGGATGCTCACGAGAGTCTTGAAGCGACGACGATAGGTCTGGAAAGGATGAGTCAGGCACACGACCACAAATAGAGCATAAGAATTCCTCGCTGTATGAAGGCTAGCGAGAGTTGTAATATAGAGCTGAAGATGACGCTAGCCAGCTGGCAGTAAGCAGGAAGGACGTATAACCTATGTCAGAACGTGAGGCAGGTACAACTTGTCATCTCCAATCAATGATCATGCCACCTAGACACTCTTGAATCAGTCCACTTGCTGCACTGTCCGCAACGCCGACGAGCCTCTCTGCATCCACACTCCAACCACCGAACTCCCCTCAAAATACCAAAATCCGCCCGCCCATCGGACCCATACCGTCCGGCTCGTCGAGCGCAGGGCCGGGCAGGCGGCCGGTCCAGCCGCTGGGGTGATACAGGCGCACGACGACGTGTGCGTCGTAGCGCGCGAAGCTGTCGCGCTCCTCGAGCGCGCCGCACGGCATGACGGGCGGCAGCGGCACCGGCGCGACCTTCAGGTACGGCGTGAGGTCGAACGTGCGCAGGCTGTCCGGCACCCAGCGCGAGGGCGACGGCGCGCGCCGCCTGCGCTTCGGGCGCGGGGCTGTCGCGGCGTCGCCGGAGCCCGCGGGCGCCGCAGCGCTGCCTTGGGGCGAGCGTTTGTGGCCGCGTGTGGCGGACGGGCTGTCTGTGGGTGGGGCGGAGGCGCTGGCTTCGTCTGCGGAAGCTTGTTCGGAGGCCGTTGCGGTATCGCCGGCGGACTCTTCGCGGCCCCTAGGAGGATCGGCAGCAGTAGGGGACGACGAGCGAGCCTTCCTCTTCCTCTTCTCCCCCTTATCTCCGCATCGCTGCTGGTGGCGCTTCATGTTGGACTCCACGCCAAAGCGACGATGACAGTGGGAGCACTCAAAAGCTGCAGAAATTTGAGCATATATTAGTAAACTCAGGGCCAGCAGCTGACCGACCTTTTTCCCCTGTGTGAACGCGCAGATGCTACAGACGCGAGCTAGGTAAGCAGAGTTGTCTGTGCGGTAAATTCAGACTTGCCGTAGTCAGTGTGCACGGTCTGGAAGGGAGATTAAATATGCGAGTGGGGTACGGTAATGGTGAGCACTCACCTATCAAAGGACTTGTGACACATGAAGCACTCGTGCCTCTTGGCCAAGCGTCTCGGCTTCTGCTCCTCGACTTCGTGTTCCTGCTCCACCGGCTCGCCAGCATCCGGGCTCGACGACTCGTGGAGCTCTTCAGGGGCTGCCGGCACCACTGGGAGCACTAGTTGTTGTGACTGCGAGGAGGGTTGGACAGCATGCGGATCGAATGGGCGGGGGTCCACCTGTGGCTGGACGCGAGGGGCGGGAGGGATAGCCATAACTGGCAATGGATAATACGATAGTGGGCGTACGCTGTACAGGTGAAATGTGTATGGGATGAAGGAGTTCTGCGATGCGGTCGCCGGGGAAAACGGGCTCGCTGACGGTACTGCTGGTGGCGGGACATACTGGCTTATATAGTGCGAGGGATATCGCAACTCATCGTCCTGTGCCAAGCTGGATGCGAAGAGCGGCGGAGGGTTCCAGGCATACGCGGAATGTGTACTGCCTAGCAGAGGCATACTGTTGCTCACGCTGGCGGATGCAGCTCCGGTGGCGCCGCCGCGGTAGGTGGAAACGCTGGCGACTGAACTAGCTGTGGCCGTCCAGGCTGGCGTGCTGCTGGTACTGGCCCCTGGCGGAGTGTATGCCGGCGCGGCATGACCCTGCGCAGAGGAGGATCCGACCAGGAAGCTGCTGCTGCCGGCGGCACTGTACCCTACCAGCGCTGGATGGCGACTAGTCATCATCTGAAGAGGAGCTGTCACGAGGGGTGTGTGCCGACAATGGGACTCGTACTGACGCGGGTGAACTGCAGGGGGATTTTGCAGCCAGAAGTTGAGGATAGGCCCGTAGACATGGAGTGTTTATAGGGACTTTGGGGCCGAGCGACATCCCAAGGTTAGAGTTGAGAGAATCATTGGTGTCAGGCAGCCCTGCGTGGTGCGGCTCGTTGGAAGTGCTCTCGAGCCTCGATTGTGACCCGGATCGTGGCACACCATGCGTACGTGCGAACCTAATACCGATTGGTAGAAGCTCGAGCGGATGGCGCTGACGCGTACCTTCAGATTGCTCGCACGTATGTCGGCTCCAGGCAGCCTGGGCTTCCGCTGCCGCTGCCGCTGGTCCCGTTCCGTGTGGCATAAGCCAAGTTTGGTGACCGCCAAGCCGAGGACTGGCGGCGCACCCACACGCTAGGTACCTGTTGGTGAGCGTCGTCTGCTGCTGCACTGAACGTGACGCGAGCAGCATGATGCGCAGGATAGCGACGATCTCCCCAAAGGGGCACAGCAGATGGACCCATCTATCTGCCCATCATGGTCTGATCATGTCCAGAGCGACCAGGCTTTGCTTCTGGGTGTGCATCGTGGTGAGTCCTCAGGGCTATGCTTGTTTCATCGTCTTCATCTAGTGGAACGCTGCAGCTGCGTGCCCTGTGATCCCGCGACTATTCGGCAGCGAGAGGCGTGGCACGCCCGATTGCCCGGCCCAAGGTTCGTACGCCACGCGCTGCCTTCATCGGACTGAGCACTCTGTGGCGGTCCGTGGAGCGTGCTTTACGTGTACGTCGCCCTGCAAAACATGCGTCGGGCTCGTGTACCACACCCCTATGAGCCCCTGTCGTCAAGTACTGTGATAAAACGTTAAGGCTGCAGCACACCTCCGACCTGGCGCTCCGCACGCGTACAGCGTACTGTGGTACCGAATGTCGGCCAGAAACGAGCGTAGGCTCGATGCGATCTGTGGAGCATTAGAGCGTTAGCAGTTGATTGCTGAACTTCGCTGCGCGTCGCCGCCACAGACGGATTTGACTTATCACACTCACTGCACGTCGCACTAACGCTTCCGGCACATTTTTACCGTAGTGTAGACTTCACTAAGCACGTTCAAGTGTAGGTAGGCTGTGTACCTCGATTTTTGTCTAGAGCTTTGGCCTATCAGCTTCCGAGCTTTCACGATGCTTGCCCGCAGGCTGCAGTAACGCATCGCACCTAGCGCCCCGATTGAACTCAATTTGTACTTGACGACGGTAATGCACTATGAGAAGACGCACCTTCACACAACCAGAGCGCGGTACTCGGTATGTGCGGACCTACGGGCGGGCCGGTCCAGCCTGGTCAGGCACATTTTGTCATGTAGCAACTATGGTAATTGACTGACCGAAATCGGATGATCATGAGGTGCCCAAGGGTCCTCCAGACGCTCCGAGTCGGAGAGCACGAATCAAGTAGCTTTGAAATGCCTTGGGTCTCGGTTTAGGAAGTCACTGCGAAATATTTCTCGCGCCAGCGGCAAAGCTAGCGGCGAACTCGGAGGTGTTGGAGCTCCGTGGCTAAGCTCTGTCGATTGATCGATGGCCAAATTTCATGAGTTATTTATCGACACATAATCGAGTGATGTCAAAGGTGGGGGAGGCAGCGAACAGTGACATGAAGATGATGGTAGAGAAGAAAGATGAGTGTGTTATTTGCGCCAAAAACATCGAATTACATAAGCCTTCGTGGCGTCTGATTCGATCAATCTAACCCTAACCATGCGTCTACCCAACCCTCCAGCACTCGGAACGCGAAGCACTGCAATCCTAAATCTAGAAAGCGCTCGCAACCTGCACACCAACTCTCTGCGGCACGGCGATGATCTTGCCACGGCCGCCGGGCGGGCCCTTGTACAGGCTGATCGCCTTCCAGCCGCTGTCCGCGAGCAGCTCGCAGAAGTGCGGCAGCGTGCGTTCGATGCCGCCATGCGTGTTCATCATCTGCGCGGGATGTGAGGCCATGCACACAACAAACAAATGGGGGAGTACTCACGACAAAGTCGATGTAGTACGTAAACAGCGCGGCCTGGCCGGCGTTGGGCAACAACGGCGCGGGGTGGGCCTGCGTCGCCGACGACACGCTCACGCCCTGGTTCGTCAGCGGCGAGTCCTCACACGCGTACTCCATGACGTTCTCCTGGATAACGAGCTTCGTCTCCGGACCGGCCGAGTCGCGCAGGTGGCGCAGGATCGAAATGCAGTGGTTGTCCGACCAGTCGTGGAGGACGTTCTTCATGAAGTACACCGCCGGAGAGCTGATAGGCTGCGGGTCGAAGAAGTTGTGGACTGCACCAATGAGAAGTCAGATCAGGCCATGATGAGAGCGATACATGGTCGCACCTTGGTACTGTACCCGTCCCGAGGAGATGGCCTCAGGGAAGCGTGCCGCCCAGTACTAATGTCGGGCATAAGCTTCGCTTGAGGAGCGGAGCAGCTTGGATCTCACCTTTACAGCGTTCGGCTGCGTAGCCTCGGTATCTTGAACAACGAAACTGAGATGCGAGAATTTCTTCGCGAGCGTGAGCGTTTGCGAGCCGACACCGCCGCCGACGTCGACGACGAGAGACTTCTCCGGGAGCGACTGCCAGTCAAATCCTGCCATACCGTCAGTGTCCATCCTTGTTACAGACTAGCAGAAACATTACCATCGAAGACCTCCCATGGAATCGCCATCTTGGCGGTACCCTCCATCGCCATGTTGAAACGGCGATGGATGTACGCGTTCTCCGGCTGCTTGAGCCAGTCGAAGGAGGACAGCTCGGTGTTGTACGCGCGGTTGAACGCGGTCTTGCCGGTGACGATGGTCGTCGGGTCGAGCAGGGTCTCGGGCATGTAGGACGCGGCCTTCATCGAGTAGTCCGACCTGGTAGATGTCGTGAGAATATGTCGGGAGGCTGCGAGCAGGGTGCTCACAGCTGCTCGAACAGCGCGGGCATTCCAGAGCTGCCGTCGTGCTTCGCCTCGGGACTGTGGAAAGGTTAGCTGTTGAGCATACAGGCAGTTCGCTACGACGCACTCCTTCATGATCTCCGAGACAGACTTTCCAGTGTCGAGGATAGACGAGATCCTGTTGTGCGCAAAGACATCTGGAGCAACCTCCTTGAAGATGTGGTTGGTCGCCAGGAGACGCAGGACGCGAGCTACGGCGATCCGGTGTCAGCACAGCTGTACTTCGATGCGTATGCATCTTTGCACTCACCGAGCTTGCTAGGCTCGACACCCGATGGCTGCGCGATCTGCGAGATATGCAGTCCCTACAAGCGCATCAGCGGCAGCCGATTCGCCTCCGCAGACGTCGCGTACCTGAGGCCCGGCCTCGCGGAGGATCTCCGCAACATGCGTGCGTATCACAGCGCGGATGCAGGCCGACGTCTGGAACTGCACATTCAATCAGCAACAGCGGCGGCGCTCGCGGTGCGCCGACACATACCTGCAGCGCGGTGAGGAGCGACGATGTCGGCGTCGGGCGCGCGGCGGCGGCGAGCTGGCCGGCGGCGCTGACGAGGACGTCGCAGAGGGCGAGCACGTCTGGCGCGTTGCGCGGTGCCTCGCTATCGGCGCTGTACGCGGTGTCGAGCGACGGGTACGTCTGCCCGCGGCTCGCCATCGTCGCGTCGAGCTTGTCGACGGTCGTGCGGAGGATGTCTACGAGCGCGCGGAGCTCGCCCACGCCGGTGTCGAATTGCGTGGCCATGGTGGGTGGGTAAGGCGGAAGGTGGGTAGCCTGCGGTGCACCCAGGGCCGCATTTATACGCAGCCCGAGGACCTGGTGAACGTGCTGCTTGCGTCGGGAACGCACGGTCGCACATGTGAACCGCGAATCGCTGCCCTGTCGAATCAAGACGTTTAACAGGCTGCTTATGACCCAATTGACGGGTGTAGGCTATCCGGTCGAGCGACATATCCGAGCGTACTGCGTTTCAATGCCGGGTTCAATATGATAAGCCTTGGGAATAGTCTCTTTCAGTCCCGTGACATGAGTACGATGGTAACAGGCTCACCGCTATGTCAGTACCAAGTAGGAAGACTTGGTAGGTGATTGAAGGGAGGCTCTGCTGCGTGTCAGGGCGAAGAGACCGAAACGCTGGTTTCAGCACACGCAAAATCCAGAAGAACGCATTCAAGGCTTGTTGCCATTCAATCATGTGTTGGCCCCGAGGACATACGGGTGATGGTATATTGGAATGGCTACAAGATCCCACGATGGCACCCTAACACTGGTCATGACCACAGCAGCGGAAAGCTCGCGAACAAAGAACTCGAATCTACTCACGATGCTGTGGGAATGAGGTGCGAGTCTAAGTGTACAAGAAAGGTTGCTCTGCGTGTAGAAGGTTGTACGGCCGAAGAGCTGGAGCAGGCGAAGACAACTTCTCGTACGTGGCTGCTTGGCACTGACGCGCTATCCACGTTTCCTCTTCTTCCCACCTCGGGTGGACGTTCCAGGCTTTCCGCGCGTAGCGGTGCTGTTTCGCCTCCCTTTGCCCTTGCGTTTGGGTGCTTCTGCTCGGAAGGCGTCAGTGGCATTGCAGCTGGGTCCACTGAGGAATAGACTGACCAGGGGACTGCTCTCGCTCGGCCTCGCCATCCGCATACTCGGTGCCCGCGTCAGGGTTCGTCGTAGGTGTGGGTGCGGCGCTCTCATCTCCGCTTTCCTGGGTCAACGCGCTACTGTCGCTGTCGCCCGCGACCAATCCCGCCATGTTCTTCACCTGCGCCTGGTTCTTCTTCCTCTTGGAGACGCGACCCGAGGGCGCCGGCTTCTCATGGACAGGGGACGGTGCCGGCGAACCCGAATCGACCGACACCGACGCCCGCATACGCCTGCGGGAAATTTCCGCGTCGATGGTGGGGTCGTCTGGGAGGGCGTACTCAGCTCTGAAGTAGGGGTGGGTTTGGAGGTTATCCGCGGGATCTGTCGGTGGATATGCGAAGACCGCGGGGGTGGGTCTCTTCTCGCCTGGGACTTCAAAACCATCCAGTTCCTACACCTCTTGAGGATGTTCGTTCAGACTGACTGGAGAGAGCCTCACCAACGCCTCCAGATTATCCAAGTCATAACACTCTTTGAGTTTCCTCCAAAGCTCTTCTGGAGGTACCCATCGGTCCGTCGCTCGATGGATGTAGTTCCGTATGGCGAGGACATGAAATTGACGGTGCATTCCAACGGGTCGAGCACGCATTACAGAACGGAAGAATGCTATCTCGCCTTCCACGGAGTCGATATCCAAAGGTTCTGACGCCACATCTTCGCGGGCCATGAGTTGGGAACGATGAGGTTCAGGAAGGTCGAGGTTCGAGTACAACGTTCCAAGTCGAGAACCAACGACGCGCTCTCTCGCGTGTCCCGACGAGCGCTTCGTAATACGAGAAATATTCGTGGGATTGGTGCTGCACAGTACTGCGCTTTTTCTCTTCACGATCGCCCATAGGGTTGTACAAGAGCGAACAGTTGCATCTAGTCATACAAAACAGGGGAAAGCGAGTGTACGATAACATAGTGACGGGCTTGCAGGGTTTGCATGCAAGACACACAACACGAGAGCCGTATATCCAGTTGCATCGTTGAGGGCATGGCATAGCAACAGTGCATATACATGGATAAGACGGTAAAAGGAAGGAGAACTCGCCGTGTCAGCATGGCCACATCCCAAGCCTGCTGTCCCGACCCAGCAGACCCAAATCCACAGACCTCTGGCCGCGAGCTTATGCGCGGGCAGCCTCGATCCGCCTGCGGGCGACCTGCCGCCTGTTGAGGCCAGTAAGCGACGACTTGGCAACGACATCCTTGTCCTTCGCCCGCTCAACCTCGGAGTCGGTAGCAGAGAGGATGATCTCAACGTGGCAGGGGTGGCCCTGGTAAGGGTTGATGCGACCGTGCGCACGGTAAGTGCGGCGGCGGGTTTTCTGTGCAAAGGGTTAATCTAGCGCTTGGGCTTTGCGCTTCAAGTGGGACGTACGGGGGCCTGCTGGACAACGATGCTCTTGATGTACAGGTCCTCAAGCTCAAGGTTCTTGGCGTCCGCGTTCGACTCAGCGTTCTTCAGGAGGCGAGAGATGAACTTGACGGACTTCTCGGGCCAACGACCTGTAGAATACCGGACATGAGTTAGTTGTCCCTAGAATACATGCACTTGCGACGCACCCTGAGTCGCCTTGAACTGCTTGGCCTGGCTGGCGCGGCCGACACCACCAGCGAACCGGCGGAAGGGGATGACCTGCTTGTGCTCGGAAACATCGCCAAGGTAAGCGTACGCCTTGGTCAGCTTGAGACCTATCATGAATCGGGCACATCTTCAATTTAGTATTCAACTTCTGCTAAGCCCACCAATTCGCTCCAGACTCACCGGTCAGGGCAGCCGCCACCTCGCGCATGTTCTTGAAGTGGGTGCGCAGGTACTCCCCGCGGGCGCGCGAAGCTAGAGATTCACAAGTTCGTCAGGATGCGGCACTCTGGAACGGCGGGAAATCTTGCACTTTTTTCGGGATTCGTGGCAACGGCGGCGGCGGCGTAGCGAACTGCATCGTCTCGTCAGTCGGCAGGTCTGTGGACTGGCATAATTTCGTTACGAACCCATCTTGAAGTCTTGAAGTTTCGGGCCTGCGGGGGGTGGTCTCTGTAAACGGTAAGAGCGCCGCTGGTGGCTGCAAACTTTGTCGTGAGAACTATCCAGTCTCTCGGCAATTACCGCTCCGGCGCTAAACGGCGCTTGTCTCCCCTTCGCACTTTCGCTAGGCTCGTACCCAGCAGTTCGGACTCCGCTGATGTGAGGAGGGGCTTCGTCCGAACGGCTGGGATAATTGGACGCCCCTCTGGCAGGCCGTCCAAATCGGGAAGAGCGCCCAAAATCTTTGAACTTTCGCGTTCGAGCCTTTTGCAGCAGGACGCGGAGGCCATCGCGTAGCACCGGTCCCGTCACTGGTGAAGCACATAATATATTGTCTAAACTATGTCTGGGTCTAGCTCGACGTTCTCCTCATTCTCCAGAGAGAGGGAGCGCTGTAGTTCCATGTCTTCAAGGTCAGGGCTACTAACAGTGCCTATACCCGAACCCTTGTCGTCGGTCATGCCATTGCTATCAAGGAAAGGCTCACCTGCGAGTCTTTCGATAAGGACATGTAGAATATCACGGAGTAGATAATGTTAGACTTACCGGGATTGGCGGCGCCGGTATGTGCAGCCGGCGCCGCTGAGGCCAGTCCCGCTGCAAGCCCGCTATAGGGATACATCAAACCGAAAGGATACAGGCGCGGGGTCGGTGAACCAGGGACAGCAAGGACCCGCACCAGACGGCAGGCGCAGCACCGGGCGAAGCGGAGGGTGCGCAAAGTGACTCATTCGTGCGCGATCCTGGGCAGTGTTGGCGTCCCGTTCCGCGTTCGCGCCCTCGATAGCGATGCGCGGTCGTCCCTAGCACGCCGCCCTGAAGACGCGAATCTGACCTCGAGGGCTGGCGGCCGTCTGCATTGACGCCGCCGAGGGCGGCGCATGCCCCCAGGCGCAGCCCCATTGTTGAGGTCGTGGCTCAAAACTGGGTCGGCAGTATCTCTCCGCCGCGCCGAGCATCGCTGTGCAAGGTAAATCTTCGGGCTCGTGCCGTACGCGCCTCGCATGCACCACGGCGTCGCGCTCGCGCTCTGCACCGGCTGGTCCGCGCGCTGAGGTTAAAAGGAATGCACCACGCACCCATACTTCGACCCCGCGGTCGCCGATAAGCTCCTCGCGACGGACGTGCGCGTCGTCGCGTGCGACATGATGGGCCCTGACCTCCTGCGGCACGCATCTCGAAGTTCAGCAGCGCCCGAGTTCATCACCACAAGAGCGGGTTGCACACATGTGCCCGCATGCATACTATACCCTCGAGTCGTTGGATTAACTCTGAATGAACAGGGATATATAAACTTACTCACCGCTTCTGTCGCCGTGCGCCCTCCGCACCAGGCCGAGCTACACATGCTCCTGCAAGCACTCGGGCTCGCCGCTCGCCCTCTCACGGAATACTCCATATTTTGGTACAGGACCTTTGTTTGGCAGACGCTAGGCTGCGGTTACGTGGTGTTTGCTGCTGGCCTGGTCCGTGTGCTTGAGATGGCGCGGCCGGTCGTCCTGGAACATACTCGCGATGCAGAAGGAAGAGGGGTATGGTCTGCAAGATATGATGCATGATGGTCCGAAGCTGTTGCCTAGACAATGCCTAGAGCGCATTGGAGCCGGCAGATGAGCGAGGCAGCGGTAGGGGGTAATGACCGTGGACGGAGAGCCAGAGCGTCGACGCGCGAGATGTTAAAGTGCGCGGGCGCTTTATCCCGATTGGGACAGCCTGCCAGAGGGGCGTCCAATTTTCCCAGTCGTTCGCAAGCGAACGACTTCTTTCGAAGTCCGCTGATTTCATCAGCGAAAAGAAGTCCGCTTGCGGACGACTGGTTTCACGAGTCTACACTTTCGCTCTTGCTCTCCTTCCGTCTGCGGATTTTGTGCTTTCTGTGCTTGTTCTGTGCTCGTCGACTTTGCAGCTCTGTTTTCGTCTTGATATCGCTCTATTATCCCGCACATCCCTCTCATTCTCCCGGATAACTCAAACACTTCGACCTGGCTTCCGCTGGCAACCCGGTCCCTCGCCGAACTTACAGTCCTTGCCGGCTTTGCTCGGATCTCATCTTCTTCTCTATGTGTTCGGGTTCTCTAGAACGATCTTTTTGCGAAACTACTGCCCCTCGAATCGTCATGATCACTGCGCCGCCCATCGAGTCAAAGAGAGAAGCTCGTCGCTCCCTGCAGCCGCATCGGCTTTGGTTGTACCCTTGATTCTGCAGCTTCTACTCTCTCCGCTCCGGAGGCTCGCTATCTAGGGTCACTGTTCCCCCACTACGTCATCTTTCATCCTTGCATAGGTCTTTCCGAAGCCCGAACAATACCCCTTACAGCCACCATGTCCCGACCGCAGACAGTTTTGTGGCGTATACACCGCTTATCTTCGCGGCTAAATACGCCCTCGAATGGGTTTGGCTCGGTCGTACGCGAGGTCCACTCTACACCGCCAATAGCATATGTCGTCTCCCTTCGTGACGCGCCGTGGCGCCTGAGTACGCAGTACTGTGGAATTAGCTCGTTATGATCAGTAATCCATGAGCTTTAGCTTTTCCATGCGCTGCTTTCGCCTAGTGCCCGCTCCTCGGGTGTGCACTGTGCAAAACGTTCGCAAGTAGACATGAGGTATGTGAACTCGATGGCGGCGATCGTTCGATACGTTCAAGTCCCAGCACTAGTTTAAGCTCGGCTTCGCACGCTGACTCGCGCTGACACTTTGGGGTTGGTGGCTTGGGTGTAACAAACACTGGGGGTGTTAGCCCAGTGCGAGTGTTCTTCATAGATAATGTATCTACGATATCCAGCAAGAGAGGTCGAATGAGAGAGATGACAGAATAAAGGCCTATGCCGCTGTGGGCGCCGCCTGCTTGTACTCGGTGAACTTCTCCAGTACTGGGTCCTTGCCTGTGCGCTGGAAGCTGGCGAAGCTGTCAGTGCGATCCTTGGAGGTGGTGGTGTAAAGGGGTTACGCACTACCACGCGCGGGCGAGCTGACCAAGGCCGGTTGACCCGACGAAGAAGTTGACCTGACCGCCGCCGGAGTGAGTGCATGTAACGGCGCATACGGACGCGCAGCACGTACCGCGGCCAAGCTGTAGTTCACCGGCGTAATGACGAATGAGTAGCGCACCCAGATGAAACCGGTGGCAGTGAGGGCTGGCGGGCGGAGCAGGGCAGACGGCGTGCGTGTGTCGGAGTCGGTGAGGGGAGGCGTGCCCGGGCTAGGATAAGGATGGGACATCGCGAAGAGCGACTGAGACACGCACCCAGGTTTTGCGGGACACTGAGCTTGTCAGCTGGCCGCGCGAGGTCCTTCAAACCGGCCGCGACGAGGCACCACTTCATCATCGGCGCCCAGAAGAACACCGTCTTCGGACCTGTAGCAGTCATATGTATGGTCAGCCATGTCCACGCAAGCCATATCCTATGCGCCTCAGCGACAGCTTGCAGACACTCGGCAAGCGGATTCGCCCATGGCACGCGAGGGGGTTTTGAGAGCGGGGAACAACTTGCCTGCGGGGTGGTTCATGAACTGCTGGAACTTCGAGCCCGCTGCTGCCGATGCTGCTCCGGACATTTTTGCGAACAATTAGGAGAAATGTAGAGGTGAAGGTGACGGAGTAGGGAAGACCAAGGACGAGGACGGGAGTGAACAGCAGTGGGCCAGGAAGCGCCTACGCCCACGGCGCGTAAGAGTGCAGTCAGCGGAATTGACACAGACGCGACGCAGCGTGCTCGCGAAAGCTACGAATTTATTGGCCTGCCAGATGGACAGGCTGTATACGCGAGAAACTTAATAAAGAATGTCGGTTACTAGGTCCTAACGAACAAGTAATCAAGCGATCTGGATGTGCAGCGGACACCGCGGACCCACAGCGTCCATCTCTTTCCTACAGAGACGGGCCCAACCGCTGCTCGTTTCATGCAGAGAGTCCTTCGCCAAGTTGTGCGGAGCGGCCAAGATATAGTTAGCATGTCGGGAGCTGACTAGCGTGCAGATACGTACGGTCGAGCATTCGGCGCATTCGGCTGGGCGATCGCACACACCAGCGAGCAGAGCTCAAACATCCGCCCGCGGGCTCGCAGTCGACGCCCCTAGGAGCTGCCCTCGGCACGATAGTGGTGCTCAAACCGCTGCTATGCCAGTCGAGATATAAAAATCGGCGTCCATCGGTAGTTCAGCTGGTCCACAAAGTCCTCCAAGCTGTATGTCGCTCGGCGCACCTTGACTACGTTTGCTCACGGGTACCGGTTTGCAGCGTGCACCATGTCGAAAGAATCACTGCCGTACATCGTCGGCCAGGGCGACGCCGTCCTCAAGCTATTTGGCCAGCGGACCGTCGACAACTCCGCAGCGTACCTCAAGGACTCGCTCGAGCCCCACATGACGATCCTCGACGTCGGGTGCGGGCCCGGCAGCATCACGATCGACCTCGCGCGGCGCGTACCCCAAGGCCGTGTCACTGGCGTCGATACCGAGTCCGCACGCCCGACGCTGGACAAAGCGCGCGCCCAGGCCGAGCGGGAGGGCGTGAAGAACGTCGACTTCCGCGTCGGCGACGCGCTCGCGCTGCCGTTCGCCGACGCCAGCTTCGACGTCGTGCACGCGCACCAGGTACTCATCCACGTCACGGACCCCTTGCGGATGCTCGCGGAGATGCGGCGGGTCGCCAAGCCTGGGGGCCTCGTCGCGTGCCGCACGTGGGACGACGGGACGCTGATGATGGTCCCGCCGAGCGAGGGAGTTGGGCGGGCGCGGGCGATCACGCAGCGCGTGATGGACTTCTCGGGGCGGAACTTCGAGGCCGGACGGTACACGCCGCGGTGGGCGCGTGAGGTGGGCTTCAAGCCTGCGAACATTAAGGTCACGACGAGCAACTACACGAGCTACACACCGGCGGAGCGATACTACTTCGCATCGATGATGACCAACGTGCTGAAAGAGTCGCCGATGAAGACGGTCGCTTTGGAAAAAGGGCTCGCAACGGAAGAGGACTTTGAGAGAGGGATAGCGGCGTGGGAGGAGTGGACGACAAACGAGGACGGGCTGTCCGTAGGTGTCAACGTAGAGATCCTGTGTCGCGTGTAGATCCGGTGAACGTGTTCTCTTGCTATCGCTCGGCTTCCCATGCCTGCGGCGGTTATGCCATGCGGCCCTCGGGATGACGAGGGGAGGAGTACTGGCGGTTGCCAGCAAGGGGGCGTCGGCGGCTTCTACGGCAGATGGCGCCGCAGTCAAATGACCCCTTGTCCGACCGTGTACGGCACCATGCCAGCCTCAGTTAGCAGGGGTGTGCTCGAGTTTACATACACAGACTTTTGGGGTTTTGGCGTGCGATACACGAGAATGTGGCCGGCAAATCCAAGGTCAAGGGCCTCGAGAAACGCTCGTACAAAGCATCGGATACCTCTGGCGCTTACGCCGCACAGCGACGACCTGCGGATTTTCGACGAAATTCGCCGGCCTTCGTCATCGATCTCGCGACGCCACAGCGTTGTTCTACTCTTTGCTTTGCACCACCATGGCTCTCGATGCCGTCCGTTTTCACTCACAGTTCTCGCCGCAGCCTCTCAGGGTCCTCTATCACACCCGGTTATAAGGTCGAAGACCGGACAGTCTCGCTATGGCGTCCCCAGTTTTCACCCCATGCTGCTCGCAAATCATTCGTTCAGCTGGACCTCGGTTGTTTCGGCAGTTTCGGCTACAAAAAATTACGTCGGACGCCCTACAACCTCCACGTCGTGTGTGGGGTACAGCACTGTCCTCAGTTCGCGCTCCTGGTAGGCGACTTGCAAATTGTGGAGTTAAAATGGGCGGTGAAGATAACTGCAGGAACAACCCTAATAAAGCCTTACTAAGGCAAGGATTGTCCATACATGGTAATCGCACCGGCCCTGACGTTGGTCGACTATATAAACCTCTCCGTGTGAGCTGGCATCGCAGGGCTCTACCCACTCTCTATTCCAGTCCTTCTCGTATGTCCTCCTCATCTGCTGTCGTTACGACCTTCAACCCCACCCGCGCCTGGTGGAAGTCGGCCTGCATCTACCAGATTTACCCCATCTCGTTCTTCGACTCCAACGGCGATGGCATAGGCGACCTGCCCGGTATCCTCGCCAAGCTCGACTACTTGAAGGAGCTTGGCGTCGACATCCTCTGGCTCTGCCCCATCTACAAGAGTCCGCTGGCGGACATGGGCTACGATATCTCGGACTACGAGAGCATCGACCCGCGCTTCGGGACGCTGGAGGATTGGGACAGGCTGCTCGAGGGTGTCCACAAGCGTGGCATGAAGCTACTGTACGTGTAACCACTCTATTCATACGTGGCAATGTGTCTCACCGACACGTAGCATGGACCTCGTCGTCAACCACACCTCTGACCAGCACGCCTGGTTCAAGGAGTCGCGCTCTAGCAAGACCAACCCCAAGCGCGACTGGTACATCTGGCGTCCTGCTCGCTACGACGCGGACGGCAACCGCATGCCGCCCAACAACTGGGAGTCCATCTTCCAGGGTTCCGCGTGGGAGTGGGACGAGGAGACGGGCGAATACTACTTGCATCTCTTCGTCAAGGAGCAGCCGGACCTCAACTGGGAGAACCCCGATGTCCGCGAGGCCGTCTTCAAGACGATGCGCTTCTGGCTTGACCGGGGCTGCGACGGCTTCCGGATGGACGTCATCAACATGATTTCCAAGGTCCCTGGGCTTCCGGACGCGCCGGTTCTGGAGCCGCTGAAGGAGTTCCAGGCTGCGAGCCTGTACTATGCTAACGGGTAAGTTCTCATGATGGTGCCTTTTCTTCACACACGCTAACGAGACCCTTTCAGGCCTCGTGTACACGAGTTCTTGAAGGAGATGAACCAGAAGGTGCTCTCCCACTACGACGTGATGACGGTCGGAGAGACGCCTTGCACCCATCTTCCTGAAGAGATCGCTGCCTACGTCATCCCCGGCAACAAGGAGCTCAACATGGTCTTCCAGTTCGAGCTCATGGACCTCGACCTGGGCGGCGCGGAGGACAACCTCGAGTCCTTGACGGCGCTCATGCACAAGAAATGGAAGCTCACGGACATGAAGAAGTGTGTCAACAAGTGGCAGACGTACATGCGCGAGCACGGCTACTGGAACACACTCTACATCGAGAACCACGACCAGGCCCGCTCCGTCTCGCGCTTCGGGAATGACTCTCCGCGTTGGCGCGCGCTGTCCGCGAAAGTCCTCGCGATGCTGCAGACGACGCAGACCGGTACTCTCTACGTCTACCAGGGCGAGGAGATCGGCATGAAGAACTTCCCGCGCAGCTGGCCCCTCGAGGAGTACAAGGACGTCGCGACGATCAACTACTACAAGCAGGAGCTCGCGCGCAGGCAGAAGGAGACGGGCCAGAAGAACCCTAACATGGAGGACATCATCGACGGCTTCCAGCGCAAGGCGCGCGACCACGCCCGCACGCCGCTGCAGTGGAACGGCAAGCCGCACGCGGGCTTCACGACGGGCACGCCGTGGATGCGCGTCAACGACGACTACGCCGAGGGCTGGAACGTCGAGGCGGAGATGAAGGACCCGCAGAGCGTCTGGCACTTCTGGAAGCGCGCGCTGCACCTCCGCCGCGAGCACGACGTCTTCGTCTACGGCGACTTCGTCCTCCTCCTCCCCGAGCACGAGCAGGTCTTCGCGTTCGAACGCACGCTCAAGGACAAGAAGGCCCTCGTCGTCCTCAACTTCAGCGAGCAGGAGGTCACGGCCGAGCTCGGCGCGTCCGCGGGCGTCTCGCCCAACATGCGCGTCGTCCTGTCCAACTACGACGACGTGCAGTCGAAGACCCTGGGTGGCACTGCCGTCACGCTGCGGGGTTACGAGGGTAGGGTTTACGTTTAGAAATGATACCCTGGGAATAGAGGTTCGGTTTAGGAATGTGCTTCACGGATTATCTCATGCTTTGGAACGTACCTCGTACGACTAATATAATACTTGCGTCAGGGACAGTCCCAACACTGTCTTCACTATTGCTTCGTTCAGGCTTGGAACGGCCCTGTATGTGCTTATCAGGATCCCGGTGCGTCTCTTGGCAAGTAAGATCCTCAAGACCACTTTGGCGCAGCGGTCATGTGTCCTACCGCCCCGCAAGGTGTTGTGGGAACAGCTCGTTATAGTGTAACCCTGCTCCGTGCAGTGTTACCATTTTCGGATATTACGTAAGGTCGCCGCGCCTCGTCTCGCTCTCGCTCGCCTCGTATGTACTTTAGACTACCACCACCGCACCTCGCACACCTGTACCGTAGACATCGACGTCGAACGTATACAGCTCGGTCCTGTTCTAGTAACGTCCGAGCAACCCCAGTGTGTAAGACCGCAGGCCGGCGGCAACACTGGGCGGTTGCGCGATCCCACGAGAGAACTGGATCGCGCTCTATTGTCTGAGAATCTAGACAGATAGGTACACGCGGGCGACTGGGGTGACGGTAAGAGCTAAGGAACTACTGGTCCGTGTGGCGCAGCCAAGAAGGGAACAATGACTAAGCTACCAAAAGTGGTAACCAGCGTGAGCAGTGTTACACTCCTCCACGCTACAAAAAATTGGAAGGGATGTAAGAGGACAAAACCTAAGGGCAGTGAGAAAGATCCCATAGTCAACACAGGGGAAGGAAGAGGTTTCTTAATACCAAACCAAAAGTCGTCCTTATAAGGAGCAACAAAGACCGCAGGCTAGGCCTCGAAGGGCTTAACAACGCGACTACCTGGAGTAGCCACAGGAGCAAGGCAGTGAGTCCTAATTCAAGCGAACAATGTCAGTCCAGGTGGCCAGAAAGAAGAAAAGCGGAAGGAAACATGGCAAAAATGCGCAGCATAGGAATAAAATGGCGCAGAGAAAAGGATCCTCCAGGGTCTTGAGTGCTGCGGGGTTCTTCCAGAGAGTGCACAGCGTCGAAGGGAAGCCTCCAGGGTAGGGGGAAAGCGTGTCCGGCACAAGCAGGAAGGTAGGCAGGAGAGGGAGGTCGGTGCGACCGGCGTGGACACGGCAGTAGCGACCCGAGCATGATGGACATTGGCTCGTCGGAAGCGGACGTTCGCGGGCTTGAAAACGCCTATCTTTCGAAGCGGAACGGTGTGGAAGTCATCGAGAACGAAGACGTTTCCGCTGAGGGTCAGCGCCAGAGTGCGCAGGGCGTAGCGTCACGAGGGGGGCGCATATGGACGTCGCCCAGGGCACGAGGAGATGCCTATGGGGTCCTCTAGATGCTGAGAGGAGGGCGGTGACGCAAGCGCGAGCGAGCGTCGAAAACGACAGAGATCTTCACTTGTGGTGCGCAGTGCGGAAGCGCCGGAGTGTCGAGGGCGTCGCGCGACGACGAGAGCACGTGGGGAGGTAAGGCGTATGCCGACAGAGAGCTGGTGCAAGGGACTATGCGATGCGCAGCACGCGAGAAGGCAGGGCGTGACGGCCAGCAGAAACGACGGAGATCTTCTCTGGGGGAGTATATCGATGCGGAAGAGCTGTAGCGCAACGAATAGCGCGCCGACTGGGATGTATGCGGAGTCGAATGAAAGCCAAGGGAGAGGGCTATCAGGCGCAGAAAAGACGACAGGGCTACGTGCCGTGATTCTCGAGATATCCACCAAAGCGTCCTCGCCCTGACCTCAACTCAGCAGAATCTCCACCTAAACCAACTTCTCCAGCTGATGCGTTCGAAGGGGGACGTCTTGAACGTGACCGGGCACGTTGTCCGAGCGTATGTAGGTTGTGCCAAGGTGGCGAAAGTCGAAACAAAGGATAGAGAGCGATTGAAGTTCAAAAAAAAGTGTAAGACCGCAGGCCGGCGGCAACACTGGGCGGTTGCGCGATCCCACGAGAGAACTGGATCGCGCTCTATTGTCTGAGAATCTAGACAGATAGGTACACGCGGGCGACTGGGGTGACGGTAAGAGCTAAGGAACTACTGGTCCGTGTGGCGCAGCCAAGAAGGGAACAATGACTAAGCTACCGAAAGTGGTAACCAGCGTGAGCAGTGTTACACTCCCTGCTCCGTGCAGTGTTACCATTTTCGGATATTACGTAAGGTCGCCGCGCCTCGTCTCGCTCTCGCTCGCCTCGTATGTACTTTAGACTACCACCACCGCACCTCGCACACCTGTACCGTAGACATCGACGTCGAACGTATACAGCTCGGTCCTGTTCTAGTAACGTCCGAGCAACCCCAGTGAAGACCGTCGGCCCACGGTCTTACATATCTGAGGGGAACTTCGACGTGAAAACCGGTGGGCAGGAGTCAAGGCAACTCGGAGCTGACGGCGGCATCTCACTTACCTTTGACCAGTTTATCCCGCTTTTTCTTCTTGCCCCAGGCTAACGCGCTTCCTACCAGTGATGTGCACAAGCGCAGCAAACCGACGACTGCTGTCGCCGCCACGAATGGCACGATCCTTGACGCGAAGATTCACCACCAGAGATGCCGAAGTTCTCAGCCACCATATATTTGTACGAGGGCCATCAAAGGGCCTCAGCGTCGTAGCAAATGGTCGCGCTCGCGCATTGTATCTATACTGTAACAACGTTCCCGGCGGCGTGCCCTCATGTAAGGGTGACCGAGGCTGACAGTAGACTGCGGAGTCACTGGGTGAGTTCACTTATTCGCGTCAAAAGCCCACGTGATCGCGATCGTCCCCCTCGCCAGCCTCGCCAGCCTCGAGAAAATAAATAACCCCGGCCCCTCGCTCAGCCTCCCCCAGCTCTCCCTCTCCCCTCTTCCTCCC